>JASXSY010000045.1:0-215226 GCA_034509805.1 Sipha maydis | reverse complement strand
TTTGAATAATAATTTATTAATTACTATTTATACAATTACAACACTCGCAAAGAAGGAAAAACTAAAAGTAAAAATTTATAATACGTGTATTAGAAATAGTAACGAAATCAATGTTGATACAAAAAGAAATAATAATAATACATTAAATATTAAATGATCGTTTCGGCGGCGGTTATAATACAATTAGCGATAACGCGGCGAGTACGGCGATAACGTATGTGTGTGACCGCGGCGTCGGATACTGAACGACTGTTGTTGTTGTCGGCTATCTCTCCCGTATATAATTAGGCGATAGCTTTCTTGATTATTCCGGAACATTCTCGATATGATATGTGATTAATATATTTAGTCTCGAATATTCTCGAAATATATAGATAATTCGATAGCGTCGCGCGTTATTGATTGTCGCCACATCACTCCCCTACCAGTGACGGAGTCAAACAAAACCTACTTGGAGACGGTCTGGAAAACGAACTCTTCTTCCGGAACGTGTCCTTTGGTCCTCCTTTGTAATGGTATTCGGTGTAGGTGTCTGCATTTCTCTCGAAATATCTTCCTTAGAATGGTCGTCTACTATGATGTAGGCCGGTTTAAGTCTATCTATAGTTACTCTAACTTTTTTTGTCTTTATATCAATGACAAAAGTTTTTATATTTCGACTTATGACTCGATAGGGACCATCATAGGGCATTTGTATTCCATTTTTGGGTCCGTCATGTCGAATGAATACGTACTCTGTGGTTGCAAGATCCTTGAAAACAAAGTTCTTCTTATCGCCATGTCGCGTACCATTGACAGGTCGGATCTGCTGAATGTGATGTCGAAGATCTTTGATAAACTCAGCTGCGTCGTCGAACTTGGCGGCATTATCTTTTGACGTTAGGAATTCGCCTGGGAGTCTAAGTGGCTCTCCATAGACTAATTCTGCCGAGGTGGATTTAAGATCGTCGCGCCAAGCTGCTCGGATACCCAATAAGACTGTCGGAAGAGTTTCTGTCCATCGATTATTTTGATGACATTTAATGGCGGCTTTAAGCTGCCGATGGCTTCGTTCCACCATGCCATTTGCTGAAGGATGATAGGCCGTGGTCCTAAGATGGTTCGTGCCAGTCAAGTCATTAAGTTGCTTGAAAAGGCATGACTCAAATTGTCTTCCCTGGTCTGTTGTGATACGAAGAGGGGTACCAAATCTCGCGATCCAATGCGTATAGAAGGCTCGTGCTACGGTTTCCGCTTCTTGATCTTCCAATGGAATTACCTCAGGCCATCGAGTAAATCTATCGATACACGTGAGGCAATAGCGAAATCCTTCGGAATAAGGCATAATGATTAGATCTAAATGAACATGTTCAAATCTTTGAGATGGTAAAGAAAATGAACCAAGAGGTGCTGTGACATGGCGCGTGATTTTGGCTCGTTGACATTCTACACATGCCCTCGCCCAATGTCTGCAGTCTGCGTCAATGGCTGGCCACACGAATCGCTGTTTAACAAGCTTCGTCGTGGCCTTAACACCTGGATGTGCAAGTCGATGTATATTATTGAAAACTTTACGTCTGAATGGCTTTGTGACAAAGGGCCTGGCGGTTGAAGTTGATAGGTCACAGAACACTAAGACATTCGTACCTGGTAATTGAACTTGCTTGAGTTGTAGTCCAGTGTTTTCTTTTTCGTATTTCTTTAATTCCTCGTCTCCCTGTTGTGATATCGCTAATGCAGTGTAGTCTATTGTCTCTGACAAGGCGTCAACGCGAGATAAAGTATCAGCCACGATATTCTGCTTACCTGGAACATACCTAATATCCGTGGTGAATTGTGAGATAAAGTCTAGGTGTCTGAATTGTCGTGGTGAGCATTTATCCGATTTCTGCTGAAATGCAAAAGTGATGGGTTTGTGGTCGGTGAATATAACAAAATCGCGTCCTTCCACCATATACCGAAAATGCTTGACAGCAAGGTATATCGCGAGAAGTTCTCGATCGTAAGCTCCGTATTTCGTCTCGGTCGCTGTGAGCTTCTTGGAAAAGAAAGCAAGAGGTTGCCACACATCATTGACGAACTGTTGGAGAGTTGCGCCAACCCCGGTGTTTGAAGCATCACTTACAATAGCCAGTCGAGCGTTGTCACATGGATGTGCGAGAAGTGTGGCTGTAGCGAGTTTCTCTTTGCATTTTTCAAAAGCCAAAATAGCCTCTGGTGTCCAGTTAATAGGTGACTTACCTTTTAAATTGGGTACCAAAAGGTCACTTAGTGGTGCTTGTGCGTCTGAAGCTCCAGGTATAAAACGACGATAGAAGTTTAACATACCCAAGAACTGTCGTAGACCCTTAGCGGACGATGGCCTCTTGTAGCTTAAAATGTCAGTGACTCTGTCAGGTAGAGGACGTGTTCCTTCTCTAGTAATCATGTAGCCCAAAAACTTTACTTCTGACTGTCCAAAAACGCACTTTTTTGGATTGACAACCAGAGAGTATTCACGTAAACGCTCAAAAATGATCTGTAAATGTTTGATGTGCTCTTCCTCAGAAACAGATGCCACCAAGATGTCGTCAATGTAGCTGTAACAGAAATCAAGCCCAAAAAGTACTTCGTCAATAAATCGTTGAAACGATTGTGCTGCATTTCGAAGCCCAAAAGACATAAAGAGGAATTCGAAAAGTCCAAATGGTGTCACGATTGCGGTTTTAGGAATATCTTCTTCAGCTACAGGAATTTGATTATATGCTCGGACTAGGTCGATTGTTGAAAAAATCGTTTTACCGTGGAGAAAGTGTGCAAAGTCCTGAATATGACGAACCGGGTACCGATCTGGAACAGTCCGAGCATTTAGAGCACGGTAATCCCCACAAGGACGCCAGGCATCAGTTGTGTTCCTTGATACCAAGTGTAATGGTGATGCCCAAGGTCCCTGGGACGGTCGAATAATGCCCAATTGGATCATAGCTTCAAACTCCTTTTTTGCTGCCTTGAGTTTATCAGGTGCTAAGCGTCGTGGTTTACAAGATACTGGGGGTCCTGGTGTCGTTTGAATATAGTGTTTGGTGCTGTGCCTAATGTCTTTAGGCGCTCCATACGGTCGAGTGATCTCGGGAAATTTCCGTAGTAAGCCGTCGTATTTCGTTTCTCCCACGACGATCTTTATGGATGGTATGGAGGATTCAGCAGCGTGACCATGAGCGGTAAGTCGTGTAACACCATCTAAAAGACATTGATTACGCACGTCTACCAAAAGATTGTAATGACTTAAGAAGTCCACACCAATGATGGGTTTGGATACTTCCGCTATCACAAATCTCCAAATGAAATCTCGACGAAGTCCGAAGTTGAGACTGAGCGTGATAGTACCGTAGGTGTTAATGGGCGTGCCATTGGCTGCTGATAGGACGTAATCGGATTTTACTCGTCGGTCTGGAACAGCACTACGTGGATAAACACATAAGTCGGCACCCGTGTCGATGAGAAATTGAGTTTGAGAAGTTCGATCAGTAATGAATAGACGGCGTGGGGACGGACTGGGCTCACTGGCCGTCATCAGTGATGACCCGTCACGTTTCCCGAATTATAGGTACAAGGTTCCTTACATTTTCGTGACTGAGATCCATAACGCCAATGATACCAGCATAATCCATCTGCGCCATGGAGAGTACGGCTCCGAGATCGAGATCTTGAGCGGTAAGTACTTGGTCTTGAGTCCGGGTTACGCGAGGGACGAGTATTGATCGCTGACACTTCACTTCTCAACGCCGCAATTTCCTGATTTATACTCAAGGTAAGTTGAGACATTTTAAGATTGAACATGGCTTCAAGAGTGTCACTTCTCGTTGTCTCGGCTATTTGAGGTAGCAAAGGACCAGATGCATCCGCGATGTTGTCTGCATGGACAGCGAGTTCTTCAAGCTTACTATCTTTAACTATTGCTAACGCCACTTGTATACTTTTTGGTAGGCGGCCCATCCAAAGTGTCTTTAATAATGTTTCCGGGACGGAAGAGTCAGCCAGGCTTTGGAGGTGGCGTAAAAATTGTGACGGTTTACGGTCACCAATCTCAACGCGCTCCAGAAGTTGACGTGTTTTTTCCTCTTGGGAGGCACTAAGACGTTTTATTAATTCATGTTTTATTTTGACATACTTACTGTCCGAGGGCGGCGTCATAATTATGTCTTTGACTTCAACTGCATATTTCGGCGGTAATGCTCCAACCACATACCCGAATTTTGTACTATCAGCTGTGACTCCCGCGCTGGCGAAACTACCTTCGACCATAGCAAACCAAAGTTCGGGATCTGACGAAATGAAATCTGGTATTTTGACAGCCACTCGAGCAATCGTTGCGTCTGTCTCTGCCATCACGTCGAGGTCACCAATTTGTGGGTAGTTCGTAAATGGTACACACAATTATTTTGAATAATAATTTATTAATTACTATTTATACAATTACAACACTCGCAAAGAAGGAAAAACTAAAAGTAAAAATTTATAATACGTGTATTAGAAATAGTAACGAAATCAATGTTGATACAAAAAGAAATAATAATAATACATTAAATATTAAATGATCGTTTCGGCGGCGGTTATAATACAATTAGCGATAACGCGGCGAGTACGGCGATAACGTATGTGTGTGACCGCGGCGTCGGATACTGAACGACTGTTGTTGTTGTCGGCTATCTCTCCCGTATATAATTAGGCGATAGCTTTCTTGATTATTCCGGAACATTCTCGATATGATATGTGATTAATATATTTAGTCTCGAATATTCTCGAAATATATAGATAATTCGATAGCGTCGCGCGTTATTGATTGTCGCCACATTATGAATTATAGTTATACAAACAGCTTATTGAAATTGATAATTTATATAAAATCCAAATAAATAATTATAGATTCAATGTTTCATTACTTTTTCTATATTTGAAAACGGTCCACAAAATAGGTATCTACTAAATAGAAAATATAATTTGTCTAAACGACATTTTATTACGCGTACATTAACCTTATTGGTAATTAGGTATAAATTGAATATAATGTGCCGCCATCTCGCTTGTTAATTATTAATGATTTACGAAATAATAATGTAATAAAACGGACGCTTGACAAAGTTGTTATCAAGCGTATATTGAAAGCGTTGCGATTACACTAAATTTAACGCGTAACGTATCGCGTAATTGCTTTTACGATGTTATTTATTCATTTAATAACACTGTAAAAGTAATAATTAAAAGTAAATGCGATTATTATCATTATAATATCTAACTACTTTGAACAAGAAATTTGATACGATCAGGCAATATCACGGGAAAAATAATTTAGTAAGTTTCCGAGGTCGATAAAATCAAAACGTGTAACGCAATGAACTACATAGGTATTTGAATAATAAGAGTAATTTATATGATTATTTTTTAAAAACATTTTTTTAATAAAAAATTCATGATGTTCACCAAGTACATTTTTACATTTTACATATTATCAATTATGGGGTGTATCAAAGGAGGCGTCTTTTCCTTACATCATATTGTTTATTAAATAAATTTTTCACAATTATTATTCACTTTATCATAGACCTGCATACATTGGAGAAACGTAGTCATATTTGAGCATTGACTTCAACTTAATATTAGGGTTGCAAATATTAAATATGTTCAGGGTCGGATTTTGGTCATAATAACAGGGGGATTTATACTGTTTTTGAGGAGGCCCTTTCATTATTTTATTCAGATTTAATTATTTGTGATAAATATTAAATTAAATAAGTATAATATATTTTAATATTGTAGTGTAGTCACAATTGATAGAACAGTACTTTATACTTGTTAGCCAACGAACGGTTATAAAACACATTGTAGCCACTTTCAACTTGTGGCTCGAGACTAAAGCCCCCTAATTCCCTTGATCCAGCTCTGCTCATGATACATAGACAAATGGGGGCTTTGTCCTCCACATACCTAAGGTATAAAAATAATTATTTTGATAGAAACTTACTATTATATTCTACCAGCATAAAATTTAAATAAATATGGTATAATATGAGGTAGGTAGTTTTTAGGTTTATTCAAAAATACATATTCATTTTGAGTTGTACAACTAAAATAACATCCAACAATTGTATCACATATTTTATTTAACATACATAATATTTTATCCAAACTATAAGTATAGAATTTCAAAACTGTAACTGTATTGCCCACTAATAAAAAATCACAAATATGAAAATTTCAGAGGTTGCAAATTATTATTTTTGTGACCCCGGTGTTTTAATAGAGATTGCAACGAGATAAATATTTATATATTTGTTCAAGTTTGAATTATTACGAACAAATATTGTTCAGACAATTCTATAGGGAACAAACGATTCGAATTATGATGCTTTGTGTAGTCGAGTGTCCCTGCATTTTATAAGAACATCGGAATCGAATAAAAAAAAAAAAATAAAAAAGAAGCATTTGAATATTTTGTTTACTCGGAGATATAGGTACTTTACAATAAATGAACGGTAATCAAAAGTACGACGAGGAAGTAATAACTTTTAAATCAAATCAAACCATTTCTATACGATTAAAGTACGAGTGTACAATAATGGATGATTGTTGAGCGTATATTTATGCGTAAAGTTTACGACAACGGTTATACAAAATGTTTTAGTCGTTTCCAGTGCATCAAGAGTTGAAATTATTATTGTTATTACTATTATTATTATTATTAAACGGGAAATTGTTTACAGTCACGCAACGTGACAACAGTCTACCACGTGTGATATTGTACTAATCTATCGTTCTACAAAGAGTTTTGTACCAAAAATGTTCTCACAAATATAATGTTGACAGTATATAACAGTATTTAAGTTTTTGTAATTGAAAGTTAATTTTATTAAAGAAATAAATATAAAATGTATGGATTTTGCTATTATTAAAAAATGTATTTTGTTATTTTATTTGTTAAGTTGAAGTATGGGACTGTTTATTATATAATATTAATTATAATTTCTTAAAAAGTATGGTATGAATATTTCAGTGGTATTATAATTTAAACATATTATAACGCTTTAATTATGCCATAAAAATTCCAATGATCAACTCGGACCTGACTTTTATGCAAAATATATTTATTTTTTTGCTAGAAAAATGTAACAAGTGCAAACACTATATATTTGATACTTCAACCAATGACTAGTAACATTGTTGTGCAACTTATTGAAAATAATTTTTTTATTTCCAGTGCAATACTATGGGTGTACATTTTCATATAGTACTTGTATCGAATGAGTGTGAAAATATTAAAATTGTACTCGATGAATGCGACACCTGAAGATCAGAATAAAAATAAATGCAATTTTCCTACTCAAATAGTACTACCAAAACCGCGCCGCCGGGATAAAGCAATTAATGTGTTACATACACGCGAACTACGAGACGAGTTCCGTAATAAGACTGAACTATAATATACGACGTTACTGAAGTTTTCCTATAAATTGCCATGTAGTAAATTAATTTCAGGTTACTTATAATAAATTCTGTAGTGTTACGGTTTGGTTAGGTGATAATATTAAAAGTTTCTCTTTTATTTTCTTTCGTGTCTTAGTTTTTAGTTTAAAATGTAGTTTCGTATACAGTGGTATAAATTTTACTTTTAATAATATACATATTTCCTAAAATATTATTGTTCTTATTTATTTCATGAGACCCAACGGAATACGTTTTTAAGTTTTATTATAATTTTAACGTATTATCTTTAAAACTAAATAATATAAAATATTTATATTTACTTACATAGATACGGATATTAAAATTCCTTAATTATAATAAACGCCTGAAGCTCAAAAACACGTATGATTAAAATGTAAATATATATAAAATATTAAATATTTTCTAAGTAAATTAGTAATAGTAACGTAAGTAAACTAATTACAAAAAAAAAAGTATGAAATAAAAATGCGTTATATTGTTAATAGTAAAGGGGGTACAAGTGATACTTCACTTTAACCTCCTAAGTGAAACAGATGTCGACAAAGACTAAGGCCAGGGGGGGGGTTAGGGGGTTTAGGGTTCAGACCTCCCTGAAATTTTTTTTGAAATAAGATTGAATAGTTTAAAATATCTAATATTTTTGAAACTTGTACATCATACACGTGCCACTGTGATTACAACATGTAAGTAAATATAACGGTATATTTTATATTTAATTATGTTAGCGAAATGTTATAGCATAGTTCGCTAAACGAGAATTGCGTGACTTCCTAGCTTCGAAGAAATATATTAATGCAAACATAAACAGTGCTGCGCGTATTTTGAAATTGAATTAATTTTTTTCTTTTCTTTTACAGTGAAGAGTGATCCAACACGTTCCTCGTGCGTAGTTGAAATTTCAATGATATTCCTACCAGGATGAGCGAAGCAATATTACATTGCCGTGTCGCGACGCGTGTCTCGCGAGGTTGTGTCGAGTTTATTTGACTTTCGAAAACTTTTATTTTTATTTTATTTTTTTATTTACGCATTTCTGCACGAGTTACATTTTATTGTTATTTTTCATACAAACGGGTTCACAATGTTAACAGATACTTTTATACCATACATTGCACGTGCTTTCAATTTGAATCCAACATAATTCACGGATACGTGTAAACACTTGCGTTTTCCGCTGAATAAAACGTAAGCCTTACACTATGAGGGGTACACATCATATTGTACGCTTAAACATTCTAACAAGTCTGCGAGGAATTCGTGATATTTTAATAATCTTGAAAATTCGTAGCAAACAATATGTATACATAAATATTATGCAATATTATTATGATTAAATAATGTATACAAATATTTGTATTCGTTTATTAATTCCTTGTTGGTAAATATATCTGGATTAAAGTTGTTCGTCGTTTATCTGATTTCTATAGTAAATACAATATCCTATTCGGCCATCTTTATCTAAACACATTTCTAGTTACTTGAATAACTTAATCATATATTTTTTTAGATTAAAATAGTGTATGCCAGGGGTGGCCAACCGGTCGATCGCGAGATGAATTCAAGTCGATCCGCGACACCCTTTCGCATTTTCTTAAATTTTTGAACAATTTGTGTATCTTTGTATATCCCATGAATATAAAAATTAGATTTAGAAAAAGACAATAAATAACTATGAAAAACAAGATTATACACAGATATCTATTAACTATCGTATTATAGGATGAATAGCCCGCATTACTTCCTATTAATGGCCTTTATCGCGTTCGTTCGTATAAACTGATAAACCAGTCTGCAATGACAGATATAATAAATATATACATATATACCTAGTATAAATTAATATATAAACTAATAAAATAAGTGTAACACGCCTGTACATATAATATATTTTTTGTTTATTGACCTTTTTTTTTTTTTTTGGTCGATCGCGACCACCTACAAAAACTCGGAGGTCGATCGCAGGTCTATCAAAGTTGGCCATCCCTGGTGTATGCGAACAAATTACAATAAATATTTGAAAACTAAAAATTGTTACCTTGATCATTTTCTCAGTTCAATGAACTTTTAATTTGATCTGCAACCGTTAAAATGTGAATATGTTTAAACCACAGCTTTAGGTTATTTTTGTGTAATATGTGAACAAGACACTAGGTTCATTAATATTTTAAGATTTATCTAGACAAGAGTTGTTTTACTTCTATCAAGATTAAATCGAGTGTATTTGTTGTTCGGTTTCATGAATGAAGATATTAAACTGACCTATCGAAATTAATGTGTAAATTAACATATTATTTATTTAAACGGACTACCATATGCAATTAAAAACTGGGCTTTTCAAAAATAAACGTTTAATGCCAATTCAAAATATACGTTTTACCTCAAACCTCATTTAAATACAACTTACAGTAAACAATTAATGTTCACACTTATAAATGTTTTACCTTAAGAGTTTACTTATCAATATTTGCCCTTAACAGAAGTTTCTTTTTTATTTATACTGTCATAACATTAAATCTTTGTAAGGAGAACATGTTGTTAATTTTCCACATAATAGCAGTGTAAATTATGTTTTTTCATGATAAAAGTTGAAGATAATTGTTGAATTTAATAAAAATAAAAACATACTTTTGGCTATTTGTTGTTGAAGTTCGATGAAGTTTTGAAATTATTTTTTTAAAATTCAATTTCAAATTGAATAGTTTGTGGAGTTTGTTAAATCGAGTGATGAAATACATAACTTTGTAAAATAAACACTTATCTCGTTATCTGGTAACAAATAAGAAACAAAAAAAAGATTGATACTGAATTCTCATTTTTGCATAGTTGACTCTGTGCAGCTTTTCCATAAATATTTGTTACTCGTATTTCGTGAAATCAACATCGGCAGCCAATTACTTAACAGCTGTGTATACACAATTTTTTGATTATATACATTGACAACGTGCCTGGACTGTCATGAACCAATATATTAATATAAGTTTACAGTCTGTGTACAATTTCCTAGGATTTCCTCATTCTGTATTGCTACACAGAGAAATTCGTCGCAAAAAGACGTGAACAGTCAAGTTATAAGCCCACTGTTGTTAAAATATTATAGAAACATCATGCGTCTTTGTGTGGGCGATGTTTCGTATGTAATGAAAAGCGGTCTAAATCACGTAAGCTCGTACTACATAATTTATATTAATGAACACCGACGAATTATTTTTTTTTTTTTGTTTTACACATGGCTTTAAATAACAATTAAAACATATAGTTGAACTATTTGTTGCAATTTTGAAAACACTTGTAAATTAATTTAGAGTTGTATGAAATAAAGGAATTGCTCAATTCATTGAAATATGATCACCGAATAAAAATCACGGCTAAACCCTATTAATTTTTGTACAATGATAATATTGCACTCGTTTTAAACGCAAGTGAAATTAGTAAGATTGCATAATGAATGGTCGAAGGAGAATTTGAATGATTAAATTAACTAATCAGCTATTGAAAATCGGTAAAAAATATAATTTTAAATCATATCATAACTACATAATTGCATCTTTAACGCATGGAAAAAGTCATTAGAAATATCAGAAAAATCGATTTTTTAAACACGTTACACATTAAATCACCGATGAATGTAATTCGAGTTCTGTCATGATTGAAAGTGACTTTAACCGTGAATATCTGTCCTACTATTACTATCACTGTCATCACAAGATACCATAGTTAGTCCAAAATAATATTATATCGGTTAATATGTAATATGGTCGTTAAACCCAACAGACTGTATCTGCACAGGGTTTTGTTCGGATAATAGTCGTATAAATCGATTGGCTGTATTACGAGACTTACGTCGTATTTTCAAACGTCACGTGTAGATGTAGTACCTACAAGAAACAACTACGGGTTTAACGAGACAGCTTCGATATCAGTGTACTGCGATGATATCATTTTCTGCATTATATCTATCGGTTTTCATCTCGAGGATTTTATTTTTTCTAAGTAAAATACACTCGTGCGACTGTTACCGACCGTTTATCAATTACTAGTTAATAGTACTTAATGTTTCCAGTCGCAATTGTATTAACCTTGTACATAGGTAGCTGATGATAAACTTATAATTAGAAACCCTCCGTACTCCACAAATATAATAATACTCCAGGCTAAGCTATTATTTATTTATTTCTATATACAACTATTTTTTTTATTAATTTATATATTAATTTACGAATATTGATAATTTATTGATTTTTAATTTCGATTAATTTTTTTATTATTTTATCATTTATTGTTTCCTTCGGCGTGTATAAAACAATACGTCGTAGGTGATATGAACCGATAATATAATTTTACGTCGAATATCTATATGGTAATCTGTTTGCGCACATAGCGATAGAACTCTAACAGGAATTTAACGCATTACCATAATACATTCGAACTGTAAACAGAGCTTGTGAAATGTAGCTCAGCAGCGGGGACTTTGTGTTAGCGAGTATCCGTTGTATTTAAATTGCTTTGGATGAAAACATCACAATTATTTTTCTAACTCTGCGAGTTGTTTAAAAAGTTTTCTCGGAAGACATGAAGGAAACATTTGATAAATTTCAAACAAGTTCAGCGTATTAAATAAATACTCGGACAGGTATGATCAGTTGCAGCACTACATTACGCAAATTGAAATAAAATTATATCTAAAAATAGTAATTAATTTATCAAGATTTTTTTATCACCTTTTTATGTTCGCTATTCATTCTCAGAAACATTGATCAATAAAAAATTGACGTAATTTTTTGTAAAACGCATTCGAATTAGTTCACACGTCTAAGCAACTTTAATTAATATTTACGATTTCGATCGGATTATTACAATAAATGCTATTGACGTTTTCTACAATCATAAAGGAAAAAAATAAAAAATTGAAGAAATAAAACATCGTATCTTTCACGAAAACAGAACGATCAGTTGTTTAAAATTAAAATTAAAGTAGTTTTCCATGACAAAAACAAACTACTATATCTAGAAATCGTAAATGTTCAGTAATTGTACGGCTTTTAACAGCATAACGCCATTACTTTGGAATAGTATAACATAGTCCAACGCTCAGAGAAAATGTCAAAAAGCGTGCTCGGGAATTAATTTTTTTTAAACAACGGCCGATGAGAATGAAAACGTTTTAAAGACTTTAGTTTAAAAATTGAATGTCCTAGTATCAGTTACATGACTCGGTCTCTCATATAGTGCCATAGGGAGAGGGGGAGGGTAACTTTAGAATTCCTTAGACCGATCCAATATAAAAACGATGAAACCTGCAGTAGCGCGGCCAATTTTTGTTTGTAACTCCTATAGTCATAAACCAATAAACCACGTCATATTCTTTCACTATTTTATTTTTGTTTCTCTTGTATTATATTTTATAACTTGATAAATCATGTTAATAATGATTTCTTTTCTACTCTGATAAACACGCTGCGTCGTTTTTATTTCTACCAGATGGTTGGAACTGAACGTTCCGTTAAAATCTTCGGAAAACTTTTGTTTTTGTTAACCTGGAGTTTATACTTTATTCTTTTGTCGAATTTCATATTTCATATTTTATTTTTTTAATATTTACTTTTAATCACATAGGCGACTAAATACGCATTTGACCTTGAAGGGTTTTAATAAATAAATTTTTTTTTTCTAAACGTCTATTTAACACATAATACGGGAGTATTTTGAATGACTATAAATAATACAAAAAATTCTTATGAAATAATTAATTTTTTAGAATTTTTTTCATTAGAAATCATTATAACTTAAAATATATTTTTTAAATATGGTTTTTTTTCAATCGTGAGTAATATAAAAATCAGATTGTAAATATTTATTACAGTAAAATTATCAAATTACTAAATTGTAAACCATCGAAGAAAATCTGAAATTATTTTACCAAATTTTGGTTTAACCTGGTAAAAGCTTTGAAAATGATCATAAATATGTAATATTATAACTCATGGAGTAATTTAGACATTTATTTACGTAACAGTATATGACCGAGTTCCTCCGAACGAATGTTTAAAATATTATAGCGACTTTAATTACGTATACACCGAAAACCAGATAATAAATTTAACTACTAAAACGTTATTCGAGCTGATCAACCCTGTGAAGTAATCCGAGTACTACTAAAGATTGTCTCGAGTTAACGTGAAAAATCTAACTATTTTCTAACTATTTGACGAGCTATAATATTTACACTGATGTCTTCTTAAAAATATTTTCATTCTCAGAAAATGTCACATACTGCGCATTCGCTTATTTTCGTTTGATCTACTGTTTATAAATTCAAACCTAATACGAAAACTATCGAATCGCATTCATACTTTGTCAGTTAAGATCACATATTGTTATCATTATTATAATATTATATATACCTATGCCATTGCTAGACAATTTACATTTTAAAGATCATATATGTTATAATATTAACAAATATTATACATTTTATAAAAGAAAAAATCTCCTCTGAACCAGTAAGGATTGAAAAAAAAAAACATTCTACGAAAATATATACGGCATAATTATATTTGAACCGGAAGCTTTGTTCTGTGATTCCAATTTCATTTCATAACGATTTAATAACAAATATTGTGATTATACTATCAGTAAGATGTACGCGTAATAATATATATTATGATTTATAATATACAATAATCATATTCTCTGTAGTATTATTTTATTAAGGTTTCGGTACAAATCAATTTAAATATACCATTTCGAGACTCATAGTGGTCTTATATACAAAAAACAATTCCAAATAATAATATAACTGTCGTTGAATACGGAAACAGCACGCAAATTATTATTATTATTATTGTTTATTTTTTAAGTTAGAAATACAAATCAAGATCGGTTTCTGATATAATATACATTCGTCTATTGAAGTGCAGTCAGGACGGAGGAGGTTTAGTCACTCCTTTCCTCCTGAATAAAGGACCAACTCAATAATTTCATTAATGATTAACAAATTGTAAAATTAAAATGTATTATTTATTGCCACAAAATGGTTTTCTTTGTTTATATTTGTTATTGTGTTCCAAACTTAGCTTACTGTTAATTATTTTAATTTTAGTACATAACTTTATAGTGTGGCTGTAGCCATTTCATCATATGCTATTACCTTATGCATATGAATGTAGAGCAGAATTATAATTTTTTTACCGTTAAATAATTACTAATTTTCTCGGCCAGTGTACGTAAATTTTCTGTGAAAACCGTTATGATATATATATTGGGGTTGCGAAAAAAAAAATCTATAATTACGTTAACCAGGTTTGCAGTAATAAAATGAATTGAAATTGTTTAGAAAATATGTTTTCAAAAATATATTTATGAATCTATAAAGAAAATGAATGTTTAATGTCTGTTCAGTGAATATCTTCTTTATAAAACAATTCAAAACATTTCGTTTGTATAATATTTATTTTAGAAAGTAAGTACAGGAAATTGCTATTTTGAAGTAAAGATTTATTATCGATGTACCTAACTAATTGCGATAATGGTAGATAACACTATCAGGGGTCAGGTAATGATGATTGGAAAGATTTTCGCAGCAAGGTTACATTTTAAAGTTTAAATGATTACATTATTATGTTTATTTCATGTACCGACTACGAGAATCATTTTGTCGATCTTTTATAAGATGGAATACGACTGTTATTGAATCGAGTTTAAAAAAAGATGACAAATCCGTTAAAAATCAGACCGATAAATTAACCCCTACGCGTTGCTCAGAGAGGAAAATTAAAAACTAAAATTATAACACTATACCGCCGATGCATCGCAGGTTCATCGTAGTGCTGCGTGCTCAGTTCATGATGGGCGACAAAAAAATCGATCAAGTTGTACACAGTGCGTTTATATATTATTATTATTTATCATCGCTGTTAATCTTATACATTGTTGTCAGTTCACGAGTTGTTGCAATGGTGTTATAATAACATCAAAACTGTGCTGCGATGGTAGTTGCTACTAAAGCTCGCTAGACTCAACGCTTCAGAGGACGGTGAAGTGGCGGGTAGGGGTGTGCCTCTTAGATAAGCTTATGTAACCGTTTAAGTCTTAGTAAGACCGAATTTAGTAGCGCCGCCAAGACCGCATCGGACTACTAAGTAGTTTAATCAAAACGTCAACTTTGTCGTACAAACACAAACACACACACATTATATACGGGCACAATCATTCTGCAGCTGAATGCGCCGTTGCGGTATAATAACGATATAGTATACTGTGCGGCCTCCAGTTTATTTACATATTTTATTATTATAATCATTTGTATATTTATATGAACTAAACGTATTTAAACATTGTCGTGATGTAGTGTCTGCGTAATACATAATGTTACCGTACGTGTGCCGTTGCCTGGAATGTTTTCAAGGAAGAACCATCAACATGCACTATGTTATTGATAGGGCTGAATTAAATATAAATCGGGAAACTACATAAGCTGTTAACTCGTTAAGGATTACCGAACACAAACAAAATATTTTACTACCAGCTGTACATATGTTTCACAGACTCGCAGTAAACACATTTCAAATTATTAAATTAACTTACGTAGTATTATGTTTGGATTAATGGTAACAATAAATATTATTATTTAGTATAAGCTTCGGAATTTGTGTGAATGGATCGGTTATTTACATTATGTACAATATCACATTGGATACATCATACCACAAGCGAAGAGAAAAATGTAAACATAAATAATAATCCAGGACTTGTCTATTCTAATAATGATTGTTTTGTTGAGTTTCATTGCCTGATGTAAGTTCTCATAGATATTGTTCGTGTAGCGAATGTAACCCTATTCCATGTTGATTAAAACGTATTACGTATTTTAATTAAAAAGTGTTTAGAATTTTCTATTGTTTTTTTTTCTTTTTTTGGTCAATTTAGCATGTTGACCAGGCGAAAGGTCAGTTGATTAAAGATGGACCATGACCTTCTTAAGTCAACACCAGGTGCCCCCACTATTGTTAATCTTAGATAAGGCGTGTATTGGAAATTTAACATTTTCCTAAATTATTTCAACGTGAAACTGTGTGTGTGTTTGACACATTTTGAAACATATACCATGTGTGTGTTTCTGTGAGTAGAAGGTTGAATAATTTTGGTTTGAAAAACAATCCCCATAAGATAACACGTGAGTGAATATGCATAAAAATAATTTTTAACGATTAAAGATAATAATAACCGATAAGAAAACAATACTACGTGGGGAAACGTTTAATATAATTCACCTTTCTATGATTTCTTTGCATGCATTTATAAACTTGATGAGCTCCATTGCATATACGTGACGACTGTGATGTATTTTTATGGGTTTTATTATTATTTTAAACAATTGAAATTAAATAGGTAGATGAAATATCGACTACTGTAAAAAAAATAATAAAAAATATGAGCTTTATCAATTTTTTTTATTTTTTTTTTTTTATGACTAAAATGAAAATATAAATTTGTGAAGTATCTTTGATTTAATAATATTTAAAATTAATAAATATTTTTATAAATTATTATTTTTTATTATTTTTATTAATATAATGAAAGACGTTAAATATAAATTTTTTTTATTTTTTGAAACAGTATCCGAAAACGTTTTAACCGAGCTAATTGTATAAGATACAGAGAAAAGCAGAACGAGAACAATCGTGTATCCATGTGACATTTGTGTCGAGATGGCTTAACGGGAAACCACATTGGTTAAAAAACCGTATCAACGAGACGTGTGCTCGCAAATGCGTTTAATCAAATTATAGTCGCTTAAAATACCGCACTAGAGTTTGCATAAAATGATATATACAAGATTTTTTTAAATCGGTAATGCACGACAAATTATGAGCTCAATATCCATATTATTATAATATTAACAATTTGTTTACAATTTTAAACAAATATGTTATATCCGAGTTATGAGGAAAGAGATAGAGGTATTTCAAAGTTATTATTTTATTTTCTATAACACGATAAATAATAATAGTTTTATAATATCTTAAAACTTGAGATAAATCCACAGTAAAAATTGTGAAATAATGTACTCAGAAAATATTTTTTTCAATTGAACTGTATAAGATAATACTAATAAGATTTTTACAAATGAATCGGTGATTGCAGAAACGTCAGTAGTTAATTATTGAAAAATTTTTAGATAATTGATGTATAATATAAATAATTTTGAAAAAAAAATTAATTTAAGAATGAATACTTATTAAAACACATCATACTCTAAATACAAATTTACAAATTTTACACTTTGCGCATGGAAACACATAACTAGTATACTTTCTTACAAATATTTTAATTTCATAAAGTAAGTGACTCGCGAAGTTTCTGCAATCATTGATTCAATTTACAAAACAGAAATAAGGATAACTTAATACAACTATAAGTACTCTAGTGTTTTTAAATCTGATATCTCATATTATTCATTTTATAAAAATATTAACTAATTATAACAATTAAAAGAAATTATACAATTTAACAATGGCTGTGTATAAAAAGCATATTTAGCTTAAGAAATGGAAGGTATAGTAAACCAAAGATAATCGACTCTTAATCACACTTTACAAATAACCATCACCGAAGTATTAAATACTTGTATATATCAGTATTATAATTACTTAGAATACTTTTTGAAATTTGTTTAAATCAGTTCATTGAAGAGCATTTAAAAAACTATAATAGTAGTAACTGAATGAGTTTATTAAAATTTTAGTCACTAAATATTTTTAAGGGTATAATATTTTAGGATACCCTTATCATATGATAATACGAGTTATAAAAGAAAAAGGTTTATTACTAATTTTCATTTTGTTTTTTATAAATGTATGTATTTTAATATTAAAATTTTATGAAATGTCTGGTTATTGTGAAAACAAAACTAATTAAAGAATTCTTACAATAGTCGACAAATTAAATTACAAAATCATTTATTCTCTCGTATTTTTATTGGTCTTCAATTTTTTTTTCGATTGTTTATATTTCCTTTTTTTTTCCATATGCATTAGCTATTATGTTTCTTAAGATCTTTTTTAATGGAATTTTTTTTAAATACAATTTTTGAAATATTCAAACTAGTTTCCTTTAGAATTATGTTTATTTATTATTAAATAAAACCCTTATTTTTTGCTATTTGTGTAAATATTCAATGCATACGAATTAAATAATTTAATATCATATATAAATTTAAAATGAAATAAGATTTAAGTATTATAAGCAATAATAAAAATAAAAAACATATTTAAATATTGTATTTGAATTTTTATAACAATAAATTCCATTAAAATACATTTTAAGTAACGAAATAGGAATTATATTATATATTATTAATAGATAGATGAAACCGAATAATGTGTCGTTTCGAAATATGAAACAAGTACTACACTTGTGCACATAATTATTATTATTAATCTCGTTTTAATTGTATCTGATATACGTCATGTAAAATAACAATGTAAATGCATTATGTGTTCACTCATTCGATCTAATTTCGTAATTTGGCATATTCGTACATCACGGTATATCATAATGTAATAATAATATCTGATAATGATACTGCAGCATCGCGACGTATTGTTTAAAACGTTTTTTCATTCGATATGCACTTGTTGTTGTGTCTCCGAGTCTTCTGTAATAATATTTTTATAATTCGATATAATGTACAATACCGAGGTGTGCCGACGGTATTATGTTAGTTTTTAGAACGGTCGGAATTAAGAAAATATTTTTCACGAATTTATCATGAAAATCAAAATCAATTTTATAGTTTTCGTGACATTTTTAAATTATTCATACGTATGAATATGGTATATTATTTGTAATTTAATAATACGCAAATTAATAAAAAATAATTCACGAATTTCCGTTGATAGAAAACATTCATATTCGATCTAAATTCGTATTATTCGTGATCCTATAGAGTTCAATTGAAAATACCACTTTTCATAAAAAAATATTTTAAACGATTCTCCTCAACAATTCTTATATTCGTTCAATACACAATTAAATTAAATCTTCGATGTTCAGTAAAAATTAATAAATATCACAATGCACATGTATGAATTATAATAGTACGATACGTACATCCCATACGTTTTTAAAACCATTAGGGTTTTTAATTTTTTTAGTTTTATTAAATGCATACATACAGGCATAGTTACATTACCGGTTAAATAATGAACTACTGTGTTCCACATTATACTTCATTAATATTTTATTAAAATATGAAGTTAAAGTATAAATTATTTTATTCCTTACAATATATATATGGAAGTATACAGTAATTTTAGTGGTCGTAAAATAATGCTTTTATTATGATCTAAACCTATTTTTGTACTAGAGCAAAACATTCATGACCCCGAATCACGCTACTGGGTTTATGTCACAACTCACTGCAAGTTTTTCTAGTTAGCCAAAGTTTAGTTTCGAAAAGAAAAAAAAAACAAAACATAATTAGTAAAATATAATTATAAGAATTTGAAAACTCAACTATTTTATAAATGCCTATCTATTTTTGTATGAAATGCAGAATAATTCTAAGAACCAAAGTAATTGTTACATTTTGGTATACGAATAACAAATCAGCGGGGTAAAAATTTCTTGTTACCAGTTCAACTCTACAGTATTATAAAATAAATACACCATATTAAGACACGTATAATACATTAAAAAAAAAAATAAGAAGTCAATAATTGAACTTAACTTCAAATTCAAGATTTTAACGGAACTCAAACTATCAATATTAAAATTTTGAATCAAGAAATTCAATTGAATATTTAATAAATTACCATAGAAATTGTATCAAAGAAATCCTGGAAAGCATGATTTTTAGAAATTCCTTAAGCTTGAAATCTATTAAATTTCAATAAATATATATTTTTTCATTATAATTCGAATTGAACGTGGCAAGTAGAATATTACGTTCTTGTCTACAGAAATGATATTATTTTAAAAAATATAGGCAGCTTGTTTCTTAAAAAAATAATTTGGTATAATACCAACTCATCTGGTGGCTAATATAGTTAATTCGATAAAACTATAGAAATATTTTTTGAAAGCTATTGTTTTTTATGTAATGCAAATAAAAATGATACATTTTTGTTTGAAAATTATACGTTGACAAGCACGTATTGCATAGGCGTAAACTGAGGGGAGAGGGGACAACTGCCCTTCCTCGAAAAAATTAACGAGACAATGCCTCCCTTGATATTTTATAAATTTATTTGAAAGATATTATCAAAAAGTATCTTTAAGTATACGGTATATCGACATAAAATAAAGTTTGTCCCCCCAGAATTGCCCAAGTTACAAACAAAAAATATATATTTATTTTTAATATAAAAATATAGCGTGACCCACCAAAAATATAATTGCGACCCAATTTATAGTATAGAATATTGTAGGGAACCACCATATTTGTCAATTGATACGAATTTACAAAAATTATCGGCTTGAGTTGTACGTAATGACGTCATATGACATATTCCAAAAAGCGCCCGCTTACACCAGCATTTAGAAAAAGACGTGAAATACACTTTTAATCTTTTCAGAATTCATGGGAAAACAAATGCTATGAAATTCCACATAGTGTTTTAGATAAAACGTTTTAACTGATCCAAATCTCCCGGTATTTAAGTTACGCCGAGAAAATTAGCATAGAAATGTGCATAACTATAGGTCTCAAAATAAAAATTCGGTAAGAAATAATGTAATTTATGTATGAATACTGTAAGTTTGAACGGATTCTATACAATGTATTCTACAGCTACGATTTATTTGCTAAACAGATGTTTGACTTGGATACTCAAAATGTGCTCTCGTAGTGATAGCTAGATGGTATTACTACAATCGTAAATCGTTTTATTCGCCATAATGTGAACGACGTTCTGACCGTAATTTTAAATCTATTGAATTTTAAATTATTTCTTATCCGGAATATTACGAAATTCAATTGGGTCATGTTCTGAGAAGTAGATAAACCTTTCAATAAAAATACAGACTTTTCAATCAATACACGAGAAAACGGACCAGTAATTTGAGCTTCGCACGATAGTATTATGAAACAAAACGGGTATCGAATATGGGAGTAAAATTATTTTTATTATATTTATACTATACAAATTATTCAGCATAAAAATCATCTTCGATAACTATACGATTCCGTGTTGCAGTAGTTTTCTCGTTAATTAACCTATCACGTTCTGAAACTCCGATGTTTTCAAACTCGTCTTTAACAATTATCTAAATACTAAAAAACTGAACAGAAAACGCAAAATAAAATGAAACGTAAACATAAATCGGTAATTCAAGTAAATATATGCTAAAGTGGGTCATTTATAAAACTAATCAAATCGAATGCACAAAGAGTTGTACCATCACATAATTGTGAGCCAAGATTTTTAAACGTCATTTTCATAATCAATTTAATTAGATAAGTTAAATTTCAACCATTTGTGTATAATATTTTTTATGCATTAAATAGAATTAGTTACTAACTTTACGAAATAAAACTGTACAATGAGAGGGTATCAATGAGTAATAAAAGTTATGAAAAAAAATGTGTTAAGTAATAAAGTCCAGTACCATACATAGAGTACGTGATTTCTGAGTAACATGATATTTTCACGCTAGCACAAAACTTAGTATAAGGTTATATGTTACATAACAATAAAAATAATTATAATAATATAAAATGTATTATATAATTACAAAACAACTGCGGAGCTTAAAAAAATTGAGAAAATGATTATCCTATCAAATAATCGAGTCTGATACTCATCGGTGGTTTTTGGTTCAGATCCCTCTGAGCTGTTGTCAATTAAAATTACTTTAACACAAAAGCTGGATGCTTTGAAAATAGTATACATTTGAAAAATCGAACTTTGCAAAGTTTACGGTGAGTGGAATGAGCCATCAATATTGTATTGTTTTAGTGTACTGTTGTAATTAAATTAATAAATAATCAGTTTACCAATGAAGTTACAATTGTTTTAGAAACTCACAAACAATAAACTTTCTTTTCTGCTTTTTTTTTTCTTTCAACAAAAAAAACAGAGTAACTATATAATTAATATTTTTCTTCTCTCTTCGAAAATCATCCTGACGCCGCGTTAAAATAACAAACGATTAATAACATTATCCAGTATACGGAACGGGATTTCGTTCTTTAGAAATATTTTATTTCTCAGTACCTATTCAAATGTTTTGAGGAAAAAAAAAGGTATGCTTTTCAACTATATCTATCACGTCTGAATATTTTTAATATTTATTAATCAACGAAAACATAATACGTTTGTGGATTATAATGAACGTATAGAAATGTAATAACATTTTATAATTGGTAACATGGCGCCGAGAGCTATTTCTTCCGCCACTCACTATTTCGTAGCTCAAAGACAGAAGTCAAAGAAGAGTTTGAGAAAAATTTTCAGAAAAAAAATGTGGGATTTTGATCGTGGTTTTATTTCCTCTTTTTACACTTAAATCAATCAAAGAGTACAGTAGAAGAAAATCCAATCTATTTTTATGTAATTAACATTTTTCAGCACGTTCATTACTTTGAAAATTATATTTTTTAATTGGAAAAACATTTTCATGTCTGTAAAACGTAATATTCATTAATTATGAAATAATAAAGTCTCATTAGTGGAATTACGAAAATTAAAAAAAAAAAAAAAAAAAAAAAAAATTGAAACTAATAAACGGCAGTTGTATTTTCATTTTGGTGGAGGTATCTAACTTATAGTAGAATTTTTTTGTTTGCAATATCGTTTTATGACAAAATCTTGAGTCCACAGTGAAAATGAGGCATTATACGGACATCGTGAGTTTTGTCACGTGCGTATGATGCCATTTGATATTTTGTTCCTCGAGACGTTTTTAAAGTAGTTAATTTGAAACTTTCTTTGTTTTGAATTCCACTAGGTCACCCGAAGATAACGCCACGTATAAGAATACACCAGATAAAGTTACCATCATTTAGGATTTTTCGTAATATTATTTTGAAGCGTTTTTACTTTTTTTGTAATTTTTATTTGTCCTCTAATCTCTAAACTTTGAGAAAATATTAATTCCCGCATGACACATAGCCTGAAAAAATCCCTTACGTTATTAGTCATGACTCATGACTAATAAAAATTATCAACTTACATGTTAGTTCCCACAAAGAAAAAAAATTTATTATATGCTTTCATATAAAAAAGATAAAATTATGAAATTAAATTGCTTTTATTCCATTTATTTTCAATTGTATTTAATTAGAATTGACAATTTAATATATAAATATATATAATTAAATTGATTATATGAGTTCGGTGTTGTATTGCGTAAATAATAAAGATCGTGGTTATTGAGGATTAAAATTATTTATAGTGTAATTAATGCATCTATTAAAAATCAATACTTATTATAAAAAAAGTTTACACAGTATGCAATCGTAAAACGGTTTTATTTTTTTAAATGCAATCTTATATCTAATTTGATTTATGTATAACTCTGGTTTTTTTCAGTTGTACTTCATTTTTATGTGGCCAATTGATTTGTTGTAAATTAAAAAATCTCTTAAAACTTAAAATTTAACTAATAATTTGTTCTTAACTTTATAGATATTGTAAGAGTTTTAAATATTTAATAATAAGTTAGAATAGTAAAAATCTGAATAGAACTTCGAGTAAAACCTATTGCATTTGTAGCTCGACTTTTATAAGAACAAACAATTATCCGAGTATTAGATAAGGGTGAAAAATATTAAAAATATTTTATAAATAAAAATGTATACTTACCTAGAATTACTATCTCCGTGTAAAAGTCTATATAAGGTTGTATTTTAAACTGAAAATTCAATGTCATATATTTGACACGAATTTGGTAAAACTAAACGAATGACGATCATCTACTCGTATACGCGACGTGATCTGTATAATAATACAATTACAGTTCATAACTGGAAAACTTTATAAATAAAAAAAAAAAAAAAAAAAGTTCATAAAATTAAACTCAATTTATATTTCATACGATTTCACTTAACTTACCTATAGGTACCTAAATACTTTCTAACTGATCAATTTTTCCTCGAAATTTATCCAAAATTGGAGTATACATTTAGTACATCGTATATTCGTGAACATTATAACAGCAGTAGTTTCATTGGGTACGTTTAAATATATTATACGTACCAATAGCGTACATCGAATTTGTCAATAACGTCAATCGTAATATGTTGAATACCACTATTTTTGTACAATTTTACCGCATTTATAATGTTGTTGTTCAAGTGGTCGAGTCATCAATAGTTTCCAAACATTAACTACGAAACGAATGATTTCTCGGTCTATACGGAAACGGTTTACTAAAATGCAGCAATTGAAATTATTGCATTCGTTGCAAAAATTGAAATTATCTGAACTTTTCATAGTATTAAATACACATAAACTCTGATATACACTATTTTATCGATTTCAAATATTGTACTATGTAATGTATATAATTGTTTTAAATCAACAGTACCGGCAATTAAAATGTTCTTCTCGAAATATGAATAAGTTCCAGGAAATAGAAGTATATATCGTTTGACGTAATTTTCTTTGGATTTTTTCTGAAATTTTCGAAAAATTAATGAGAAAATCTAAAGTATAATTTATGCCATCGAGTCTACAACTTGAATAATGTAGTACTTGGTACAAAAATAAATCTTTATTCGACTAACGCGATGTAACGAATGCAATCTGATGCGGTTGATATTGATGAACCACAAATGGTCGCTGATTTTTCTCTGCAATCGTTTTGTCGGACGCACTTATTCGTCCCACTAAAAGGTGGAGATTCCGATGAAGAGAGCAGTTGTAAGCTTAAAATCCATTAACCCAACGCGCATAACTTAACTTCTTGCTGGTCAGTGAATAGTAGGAGGAGCGCAGGGATATGACATTACTTACTTGATATATTTACCTTCGCTAAATATAATTATACAACTATATATGTACACGTGTATTTATTAGAGATAAGCCACATAAGATACCTACATGTGTACGGTTAATAATCGTTAATTGTTTGATTGTTAGTTGATGTTGGTGAAATTTCTTTTGACATTTTGAATACATTAAAAAGTTGTGGTACCGTAGCGTCACTTAATTAGAAAGTATGAAATTATCGAATCTAATGGTAGAGAAATACGAATGAAAGAAGAAAAAATACCACGCAATGTTCTGAAAATTTCTCCAATTTATTAGATACATATGTGATTGTAGAAAACAAACGTTTTGCAAACAAACAAAACATTAACATTATTGTAATTTAAAAAAAAATAATAATAATAAAAACTAACCTCCTTTTTACATTATTTTTTTGATCTCGTTATTCATGCAACTCTGTTGGAACGTAATTTCCATGGATAACGATTGACAGGGCCGGCGTTAGGGGTTGGAAAACCTTGGCCTATACCCAGGACGCTTGTTGAAAAGGGGGCGCCTCAATAATATAATGTTAAAAGTGAAAAAGTTATGGGAACATAATTTTAACATTCAATCCATTCTATTGATTATTATTTATTATGATAGGTATAAAATAATTAAGTCTGTAGATAATAAACTATTATTATTTTCAGTTGCCATTCGTAGTCGTTATTTATTTAGATTTTAGATATTAATAGCATCAGATAAAGATAACTAAATAAAACGACTACTAATTATGTAGAGAGGGGCGAATATTTGTTTATTCGTTCAGGGTGCCAACGACTCTACTGCCGTCACTGACGATGGATTACTGAATATACAGTTAGAAAACACAACAATTAACCACGAACAGGGTACGTTTCGAATTATTATTTGTTCGTCGTGTATAAAATCTAATTACATCACACGCGGAAAAAAAACAATTCAACAGTTTTCAACCAAACTGTGTATGTCTTCAAACATGCATTTGTATTCATCATATGTACAATAATAGTGGTATGAGTGGTGTAAGCTAACCGAGTCCAATGTAACTTAATCGATTGGTACGCAATTTAGCAGTGAGCCGAGTAGAGTGGATTATAAAAACACAAGGGTAAGGGACGAGGCCATGAAAGGGACATGCGTGAAACAACCACAAGACCAAAAACCAACGAAGGATATGTTCCGTAAAATTTTCAAGGTTTTTGTTATTTTCGTTGAGAGAAAAAAAAAATGCAAATCAACCTTTAAGGTTTCAAACGGTCAGTAGGTTTTGTAACTGAAAACTTACTCGGAAATCAAATCTTTCAAATCTTAAATGAAGTCCCCTTCCCCCGTCGTATTGAAGTTTTGAATACACTGGATCGCACAATATTTGCTCTTATCGTGTACGTCCAGTGATTGAAAACGATATGATTTCGCCAATATTAGGTACGCAGGAGCGGTTGGCGTACGTTAAGTGCATCAAGTTTGGTAGTGCTAAATAACGTTGTATTACAAGTGCCTACTGTTTACTTTTGCGTAAAAGATTATTTTGAACCGTTGAGTAATTGCTAAGCATTCTCCATCGGTCACGTGCGACCATATGATAGGGGGACCGTGGACGGTGACGGATGCACAGGTTGCGCGGAACGTCCGAAAGATTGTTTCGGTGAGCAAACCGTTTTGTGCACGTACACGTTCGATACACCTTCTCGTGTGCAGCGTACACGGGGGACAGCGCGCGTACAGCCTACACCCGGCCGCGTTCAAACCCGTGCACACGCAACACCATCAACTTCTAAAATCGTTTTATGCATGCACAGTAAAATATTGCAACGTAATAATCAAAAATGATGCTCAAGACGGGTATGTGGTTACGTTATTTTAAGACGTGCTCGATGATTAGAGCATTGTGACAACGGTTTACAAACACATTGTGGACACGTACATAGATTTTGAATGATTTTTTTATTTTTATTATTAGTCCATTACCTCATGCGATTCTTATAACACTAAAATACCAAAATGCGTGATCAAGTAATCGAACAAACATAGTAATAAATTATTAATAATAGTAACAATGTAGTAATATGATATACAGGCACGCAAGTACGTAATATTTCATCCCGCCATTTCGAGTCAAAAACTACTGATCTTTGGGATTTAGTGGATTTTCGGAAATCGAAATTTCGTGCTGATTACCAAAAATGTATAGTAGGTAAATGACATGTTAGTTGGAGATTTTACTCGAGTCCAGGCTCCTACATAAATAGTAGAATGTCCGAAACGATAATCTCGCTACAGGATAAACTATAATGATTTTCCGTAAGTCAGATTAACTTGCTTACAGCAATCGCAATTTTCGATATTATGCAGTGTTCCATATAAATATGTTAACTAGATTGTTGGATATGTATGTATAAATTATCTATTTATTTGTACGGAGAAGTTTTTATGGCTCCCATATAGATTTTAAATGATGAAATTGATAAACCAATTTCACGGGAATATGTCGCTTGCAACAAACTACAAGTTAGATGTATAAGTGTGCGTGTGAAAAGATAAATATATATTTTTTTTGCTCTAAAACCGATACTTAAACCTTCAAAAATATCAATCAAACACAAAATAGAAATATAATTGTCGGCTAATCACAATATTATTAAATTATAATGTACTTGCGTGCATAATTATATTAAATATGATTATCATGTTTACTGCAGTGTGCTATTGATGTTAGTATAGTATAATATGTAAAAAACGAATATAGTGGTAGTAAGTATTAGTAAGGCAGTATACATAAATATATAAAATAGACACAAGGCAAAACACTAAAATAATGAATTCCATAGAATACCGCTTGCAGTAAGTATTGGTTAATGCAACTAACATTGTTGTCGCTGACGTTTTTATTTTTACCAACCCTTACGGTACCAACACCCGTGCTACAATGACTCACCATTGACCTTCGTTCTTATCGTCGGTTCCCGAATGGTCACTCCTTTTCACCGACTTACTGAACCTAAAGATAGAAATGATTATGCATATATGTGTGTGTATGTTTGTTTAACATAATAATATTATAAGAAGGTGCTTTTATTGTTACGCAATAATATACATATAAAAGTATAAATTTATCTCGTCAAGTCGAAAGATTATCACGGTACGATTAATGTGTGAAGTCGTAGACCGGAGTATCTATACGAGGAAGGCACGCGATACTTTGAGCGTCTTATTCATATATACGCTGGATTAAATAATAATAATTAAAATATTGGAATAGTACAACACTCCAGCTAAAAAATCGCTCCGTGGAATCGTGTATAGGATGTTAAACGTGACATGGCCACATGATTTGATTGAAAACAAAAATATACGTCATCGTCTCGATATGTCGCAATAACTGGGTGTGTTGCGTGTATCATACCTAGCCTACAACGGGGCCCATTGATTAAAATTGGAAAACATGCAGAAGGAAATAAAATAAATCCATTTTGTTATAATAATTTAATATACTTTAATTTGTTAATAATTATTAATTTAAATTCAGCAATAATTGATCGATTTGTTCACATTATCGTACATTAACGTTTCTTTTGCGGCCCGAGTAACCGAAATGAAAGGTAGTTTGGTAGTTTTAGTTACAATTGTTTAAAGGTACGGTTTTCCTGCACCGTTAAAATGCGAGAGAAGGGTTTTATTCATTTTATTTACAAACGGGCCCAAATTAGTGCAATTTTGACAATGGTCGCGGTAAAAATATATCATGTTCCGCGTCATATGGAAATGGCCGCATAGTAATGTGCTTTACAGAAATTAAACAAAGTGCGAGTATTTCAATTAAAACACATTTTCAACGAAATGAAATCTGGCTGGAGAAAATCTTTTAAGAAAAATTAAAAAATATTTGTCAGAATTAATAGTATAAAACACGGAAATACACGGGCTGCGATTAGATATTATTTGGCATAATACTATTTCATAGCGTTGCAAATTTATGCGATACAGAAACACAAAACGAGTTTCGGAAACTCGCATGTTTACCGCGGTTGGTGGGATTTGATCGTGAATCCAGTGTCCGGGAACTCGAAAAGTCTTCTTCTTCTACTTCGCCTTCCTCCCAACTATTTGGGGTCGGCCACCCTTGTCCTACACCTCCACTTTACTCGGTCAATCACATCTCCTCTGCACACACCGACAGCCCTCATGTCATTCTCCAAAGTCTCCAACCATCTCTTTTTTGGTCTTCCTCTTCCTCTTTTCCCTTCAACGTCCATCTTCATAACCACTCTTACTGCATTCGTTTCCTCTCGCCTCATCACATGCCCAAACCATCTCAGCCTATTTTCTCTCATCTTGTCCACAATTGGCGCTACACCAACACTACCTCTCACGTATACATTCCGTATTCTATCTTCTCTTGTCACTCCACTCAACCAGAGAAAAATGTAAACAAAAAAATATTTCTATCCCCCAAATTGTTGAAAGCAGTTTGACTGTTTCAGTAACATATGTTATATATATAACATATTCTATACGAGTATTTTATTTTTATATTTGTTTTTATTAGGTATAAAGACTTCAACAGCAAGTTTATTAGTAGGGTTCAGAAGTTATTACACTAAAAAGCATTAAAATTTATTGCATTATTGTAGTAAAAAATATCCAAAATTACACTTAGAAATTGCATTAATTCCGTCAAAATATCTAAAGTTGCAATACATTTTTTTATTTACTGAAATAAAAATTGAACAAGTACTTTTTATTATAATTCATAATGATAATGAGAGATATTTTACAAAATATTTCAAAATAAACAATTGTATTAATACAGTTAAATACATAATAATAGTGAATTTAACATGGACTTTCTTTCAGATGTCTATAAATAAAATTATCAATGTTTAAAAATGTTTTATTTTAACAATTTTTATTTTATTTTCTAATACACAATTGTGTACCTTAAATATGATTTATTTAAATTCTCAAACTCGAAAGATCTTCGATTTGAGAACAGAAAATTGTGCAACTCGTGCATTCGTCTAATCAAATTATATTTCCAACCCTGCCATCACAATCAACTAATCTCGAAATAACAATAAATTATTATTTATTATTACAATACTATTCTGACTTATAGTAATATCTGACACAGCCCACAACGTTATTTTATTTCTCGCGCAAGAAAAACAATTAAATCTTCTTTTTCTTCGTCTTTTTTCCAACTATTTATTTTAAAGCTTAAAAAACAAAAGTATCAATTCAAATTATTCATCGCCGAACAACAAATGTGATAAATGATATTTTATCATTACATGAGGAAATGTCGGATCAATAGTAGCAAATTAACGTCATTGGCTCTTGTAATTTATCGAATCAGGTTACAGTAAACCATGAAGAAATAACGAGATTTTTATTAAATAATTTTTTCAGTTTCGATAAATTAAAATACAAATAAATATTGCTATGTCGAATATATTTTTATTTTTATAAAATAATTAATTGAGGGTAACAATATATTATAATAAATTATAATTTATTAATACAAGAGGATACGACGCACTGATAAGTTTGTTTGTCGTATGCATTTGAAACGATGACAAGGAACAGAAGCCGTCATAAAAATGAAATAATATGATATTTTCGAAGAGGATCGTAGTGTAGTTTTATGTTTTTAAATTATTCTGTCAAACACAATGCTCGATTTAATTATTTTAGTCGCACTTATTTTTCTCTCATTATGCATAAGACACTACGGTAAGTTATTTTTTCTTATAAAAATTAATTAAATTCCGGAAATGTAAATGATCTTAAAAATATAATATTCTCGTGAACGCATATTTCTATATTTATTACGTAATTAGTGTAATTATTCCACATGTGACATCCGTTCTTTATACAACAATCAACTGACCTAGGAGAAATCGTTACGACCATCTACAGTCAAATACCACTAGCTGAACATGACCAATATGATAAAAAATTAAAAAATAAAACCTTTACGATACACGTTCTTCTAGAATAATAAGAAGGCTTTTCCAGTGAGATTTGAAACGTGAGAGATTTCGCTATCAGTAGTGTAGCGTAATTTGTGACGGTAAACAAATAGCCTAGAAAGCTATTACCGCAGGGCGTTCAAGATGTCACAGATCATTATTGTTAAAGGTAAAAACATCATATGCCATCATTGATATGGGTCAAAAGTGTCCTAAATAGTTGTTACTAAACTCGAGAGGTAAAATTAATCAACGCTATTATTAACCCTCTGTAAAGTTTACTGGGTATATAAATTACACAGCTGTATTTCTCTCCGAGTAATAGTATCCTAAGATACTAATTACATCAAGAGAGGAGTATATATATATATATATGTCCTCAGTGTGTACTTAACTGGTTACGACCGTGAGACCTAACAGGATTTCCTTCGCAGACACGTTTCTGTTATATTGTTATTATCAAGCGATCGCCTCTAGAGGGTCTCGTTGTGTTTAAATCAAAGACGGCGAAAAAAACCAAAGTTAGTTTATGGACACTTGTGAACAAATGGGCATCACATACACGTATTACAATACTCGTATTATTGTACCTCGCATCGACTGACGAAATAAACCCGTAGGGCCTATATGTGCTCAAACCGTTAACAGACAAACACGGGAGCGTTAAACGTTTACGACAATTGCCCTGTAAACGTTGCAGGTATATATTAAATTATTATTATTCCGTGTACACACCAGCCATCACGTAAGGGTACAATGTTATTACATTTGTAATAACGATGTGACGTGTTTGTTGACCTAAACAGACGGCGCGCCGCAGCGTTCGAAAGGTGTGGGCGTATATTCGATCGAAACGATATTATTAACCACTACGAAATTACGTAATAATACATTTAGATTTGCAAGAGTGCAAAACCAACAAAAAAGAAACTAGGATATTTTTTTTTGTAGTAGATGTAATCGTTTTTGTATATAAACTTGAATATTTTAATTTCGTGTCGAAGCAGCTGGAAAGATCTATACAGTAATATTGATCAAAATGGACCCACAGAGACAATAAAAAAAACATTCCCAAGTCTGTTTTGGACAAGTTTTATTGAAATATTATAAAAATATTAAGCAATTACGTAATACTTGTTTAATAGTTTATAATTACGATCAATTTTATATTGGTTATAATGTTTAGGAAAATTTACTTTATCTTGTGTCACGTGAAAGCTCCAAGTTTTTTGTACACTTTTTTTTTCAATTATAATTGAAAATTATTTTAACAATATTAATAATGTAATACCGAATTCGAAATAACTTGTAATGATCGAATTATACACCACGTTAATTCTATACTATTATTGCATCAACACATTTCGAAGGTTATGTGGTCGCGGCTCGTCGAAACTTCCTTTTGTTTGTTATTTTTTCCTTAAGTAAAATCGTTTGGATTTTTCAACGCGTTATTAGGTTATTTATATTTTATGTGTTTATGTAAAACAACATTATATCATTATTTTTAACGGGTATATTTACAATAAAGGGTTCTTTCATGTTGTATCACTCGTTAATTTACTCGTGCGTAACCGTATAATTCCTTCTTGCACACGCCAAGGTTTTTTCAGGTTTTCAGAACCATGCTAGAGTGATATCTACACAGTGTCCTGGGAAAAGAGATATTTTGACCACTCCGGCCAAAACGTGTTTCCTATATCAAATTGTGTTCCGATCGTGTCTAACAATAAATATATGTATTATATATGAGTCCAGCTACATCGTGTCGGGATTTATTAGATTTATCCTCCCCCTTTCCTCGTGATAACATTTTTTCATACTATTGTCGCAATCAATAATGTTATTGTTTGTAATTTTTCGAAATGCGTGATACTTTATGAGCATTATTACAAGTTAATTCGTTAATTCGCAAACTAGGATGAACCAATTTATTATTATGTACGACCGATGTTTAGTCGATTAATCGATATTGCAGTGATATGTAGCCGTAGGAATATGTACGGGGGGTTGGTGTGAGAAATCATCTTCTAATTATCTGATTGACATACAATCCGAATAATATTTAATGGGCACGATCTATTGTATGGTGTTTTAATATGCAAACGTGAATTTCAATCTTTTTTTTTTTTTTTTTTTAATATTCAAAAGTAATTAACAATCTGTATCCATACTAGACACAATAAGAAAATATGATAAAGGTTACATATCGTGAGGTTTTGTTGAAAGAAGCCACCCATTGATAGCACTATCTACTAACTTGATAATTATTTATTTTTTTTTTTATTTTTTTTTTTTATTTTTTTTTATTTTTTATTTTTTAATTTGAATTTAATTTAATTTAATTTAAGAGATCTCTACACCACTTACGCTTCAGACGTCTCGGAGGATTTCCAGGTATTGTGGGAGTGGCCAAGTTTTTTATTAAATGATTAGGGTGATTATTTAGACGGTAATAGAATCTTTTGTAAAATATTTTAGCTTCATCATTTATTTTATTAAGTTTCAAGTCGGTGTGTAGTGTATGATTTGACACGTAAGGTGGAGCATTCGTTAATTTTCTAAGCACGATATTTTGAAAGGTTTGAATTTTCAAAATATTTGTCTTTTTCGCATTGCCCCAAAGCTGAAGGCCGTAGGTCCATAGTGGTTTCAATAGTGTTTTGTATATAAGCAGTTTAGTTCTAAGAGAGGTGTGATTATTATTGGATAATAAGGGTTTAAGTAATCGAAGACGATGATTCAATGCTAATCTTTTGGTTCTGATATGATGGGCCCACGTTAATCTTTGATCTAACGTAAGGCCGAGGTATTTGATTTTTGGAGAGTAGGGAATTGGAATTCCATATAGGACAACACCAGGACAAGGAGTATGTCTTAGGGTAAAGGTTGTGTGAACGGATTTATTCTGGTTAACTTTAAACCGCCATTTTGTAAACCATTTTTCCATAGCATTAAGGTGAGTTTGAAGATTTATTGACGCTAAGATTGGATTGTTGTTAATGGATATTAGTGCTTTGTCATCAGCAAAGTCAGCTACAGATGTGTTTGGGGTAGTAGGTTGATCAGATGCAAAGATGTTATAGAGAATTGGAGATAGGATTCCACCTTGAGGCACACCAGCATTTATAGAAGCTAAATCAGATAGAGCGGAACCGTGGCGAACTTGAAAAAATCGATCCGTTAGATAGGATTTGATAAGTAGATAGTATGTGGGTGGAAGGAATTTCTTAAGTTTATATAAAAGGCCATCGTGCCACACCCTATCGAAGGCTTGTGCGATGTCTAGGAACACACAATTGCAATAAAGTTTTTTTTCCAGGGAATACGAAATAGCATCTACGACTCTGTGCACTTGGTGTGTGGTTGAGTGAGATGCCCGAAAGCCGAATTGAGTATTTGGAAGGATATTCTTTTGAGTAATGATAGGTATAATACGTTTCAGAATTAATCGTTCAAGTATTTTAGCGAAAAATGGAAGAAGGCTAATTGGTCGATGTGACGATGGAATGTCCGGCGGTTTATTTGGTTTAGGGAACAAGATTATAGTGGAGAATTTCCAAAGTAGAGGAAAATAAGAAAGTCTAAGTGAAGCATTAAATATGTGAGTGATGTGAACGATAGCTCTAGTTGGAAGGGATCTGGCTACTTCCGCAGTAATGCGATCATAGCCCGGTGATTTGTTTAGTGAGTATTTTAGTATGGCATATTTAACATCGTTTGGTGTAAATGACTTGACAGGGAGAGTTAGAGGAAGGGAAGCATTCAGAAACGTTTCTACCGTATTCATATTTTCATTGTCAATTATCTCAGAGTGTGGTTGAAAAGTTTGAGAAAGATGCTCCTTAAAGAGTTCTGCTTTTTCGAAGTCAGAAATGGCAAGGCTGCCATCTGATTTCTTAATAGGGAGATTTGGTGATTTATAACGAAGAATTTGTTTGGTTTCCCTCCAGAGACTACCATCTTTGGGAGTAAGCTTCATTAAGTGATTTTGCCAAACATTTGCCTTAATTTTTGCTAGCATTTTTTTCAAGGAATTGGCCAGGTTATTATAATTTAGTTTATGGGAAGGGAGCCGAGTGCGCTGGAAGAGAGCTCTAGCTCTCCGTTTTTCAACTATTGTGTTACGTATTGTCACAGGTAATGGATCTGATGTGGGAGGTGCTAGAAAAGTACTTGTAGCTGACCAGGCTGCCGTTTGTATAACATTGGTAAGGTTGTGGATCGCTAAATCTATATCGTCGGGAGTTTTTAGTTTAACGTTTAAATGTATTTCTTTATCGACTAGTTCAGTAAACTTGGAATGGTCTGTGAATTTATTAAATAAATTATTAGATTCTTTATAAGTAGGGGAAGTATTGAGAGTTAAGAGCACTGATGAGTGATCGGAATTTAAATCAAGTAAATTTTTAGTAGTGCTAAATAAGCTATTTGGAATTTTGGTCACAAAAATATCTAGAATGTCAGGGTTTTTCCGGGAAGACGAAGGCCAGTACGTTGGATCAGGAGGAGCTAGAACTTTAAATTTTTTTAGATTGGTAAAATTGTACAAGGTGACACCTCGCGGGTTATTCACTCGGCACCCCCACGACTGGTGTTTGGCATTAAAATCGCCACCTATTATAAAGTAGTTATTGAATGTGCTAAAGTAGTCAGAGAATTTTATGTCCGTAACAGTATGTTTAGGGGGTGAGTATATAGCAGCAATAGTGATTGGAGTATTATTTATTTTTAAATTGATAGCACAAGATTGGAGGAAATCTTGGGAAAAACTAGGCAAGGGATAAAATTCTATAGTGGATTTAACAAAAATAGCAGCACCACCGTGCGCTGTGTTATCTGGGTGGTTTGTTTTAATTAAAGTATAACCAGGAATATGGATATACGAGTATTTTGTGAAGTGAGTCTCGGAAATGAGGGCAATATCAATGCGTTTGTTGATAAGAACAGATTCGAGTTCATGGACATGGTTTTTGAGACCATTAGCGTTAAATTGTAATATTAGGAGCGAGTTGTCAGTGACGGAATTATTATAATTATTGGCCATTATTTGTCGAGGAGCTTGGAAATTACTTTAGTTAATAGAGCTATAAGTGGATTAATTAATGTTTTAAATTCATCTAGAAAACTGGACATTAATTTATTTAAATCAGGAGGATGAGTTGCATTGATAGGAGGTGAAGTGTCGTTAGCAGGAATGTTGGACGTAGCCTGAGCGTAAGTTTGCGTTTGTGGATTAGAGTGAGCGTGACTAGGTGGGTGGCTACCTTGTACATTAGTGGACTTAGTTTTATAATTATTATCTATTCGATTACTTGGTGCGCTGGGTATCTTTCGACGTTGAAGTTCCTTGTAGATTGAGCAGCCTTTGTAGTTGGCTGGGTGGTTTTGGGAACAGTGGACGCATTTCGGAGGGACATCTCGTGAATTTGGGCATGCAGATGACTGGTGATCCGCTCCACAACGAACACAACGAGGTTGGTATCCACAGTATCCTCTGGTGTGTCCGTATTGTTGGCAGTTGAAACATTGGCTGATTTGTTTTGGTTTATATGGTTCTTCAACTTTAATTTTACAGTGAAGTAGTGATGAAAGTTGGAAAATTTCATTAGACTGCAGTGTTGGCTCAAGATCGATGAAGAATAGTGGAAGGGGGTTCTTATTGACTTTGTGTAAAACATTAGTAACTTGCCTTACCTCAAAACACCGAACTTCTAACTCCTCTTTTATTAGTGTTAAAGGCGTGGACGAGTGAAGGTTACGAATAACTACCCGTAGTGGTTTGTCCTCATTCAATTGGTAAGTATGATATTCAGCTTTTTCAGTTTTGAGGAATTGTATTAATGCCCTGTACGCACTAGGGTCCGTGGTTTGAATTTTCAATGAGTTAGTTGTAGACTTGCACATGAAATTGTCTACACCAATTAGTTCAATTAAGGTCGTACATAGTTCGGGATAATCTTCGACACCTTTGATAAATATAGGTGGAGGAGGTTTAGTGGAAGTTACAGCATCAGTATTAGTATTAGTATTAGTTTGATGAGAGTTAGGTATATTTTCATTAGTATTAGTTTCAAACGAATCGTCTTGGGCAAATACTTCGAATCTGTTACGTGTAACAAAAATCTTTTTTTTATGTTTTGTTAAAATAATATTCTTATTTGGATTCGGTGATGATGGTTCGGAAGCTGAATTGGAGGAGCTGGAAAGAATACGTTTATTCGTTTGTGCTGAATGGCTAGCATTATTCATGTTGTTTGAATCGGGCTTATTTGAAGGACTGTTTTGGCGAGCATCCTGTATAGTTTTGTTTTTGCTGATAGTAATACTATTATTTGTATTATTAGTTTGTACCTTTGGCGATTTCGGCATGTTTATCTCGCGGACAAAGGTCGTCCTCTGTTGCGTGGCGTAGTCGATACGCGACGAAGCAGGTAATTGACACTTGAAACTATTACGAATTGAACTCGGTTCACATTGTAATAGTGAATTAAAGACGTATGGTGATAGAATAAAAGGCAAAAAGAAGTTTTTATATATACTATAATATATACTGATAAGCAGCGGTAATTAACGGAGCGACGAAACAGGCGTGCGTTAGGTACGGCTGCTCGCACGGTACTGAATTTCAATCTAACGCACTGTTGTAGAGACGAATGCAACTAAACTGTTTTTACGCAAACCAATTATAATATTCAAATAATATAAAGTCACGTGCTGTTTTTTTTTAGCAGTGTACGTATATATCGAACACACGTGCGTTTTTCAATTGTTCTCGATTATTATTCATATCTCGTATGATATCAGTTGTATGCGGCGTGCACGAAGTTGTCCCCTCAACGAGACGTATCCAATAAATACGAATAATAAAATATAAGGACAGGCTTTTTCGTAATCTCGTGATTTACAATAATCATAGCAATCTTTTCAATTGAAAATAATAAAAAAAACTTCTATAACTTGTTGGAAAAACAAACATTTTTATAAAGTTGGATAAAAACAATCTGAAAGTGTAAAACTGATATCGTTTGAGAGCTGTAGCTGCAATAGCGGTACTCGAAAACAATAAAAACTAAATGCTTTAACATCGTATTTATAATATTAATATTTTAAGTCGCCAACAGAAAACTGCGCACCATAAAAATAGATATCGGATCTTACGAACGATTTCGTAATGACTAAAAACTCTTTTTAGTCGGTCGAATGCTTTGGAAAACGTTCACTCTCGATTAGGTACAATTCGAATCTTCCGGGTGCAGCGATACGGTGTTATACATATCATATTGATGTACCGAAAGCAATGGCGACCCAACGAGTTGAAAATAAATAATCGATATTGTGTTCTGAGGAAGAGTGGACTAGTACTGTTCGAGTGGCCGTTGAGATAACGTGTACGCCTACACACACATACACACACACACACACACACACACACACACACACACACACACACACACACACACACACACACACACACACACACACACACACACATTTACACACGTACGCACACGTATACAGCAGTGAGATGTAAAAGTTTTAACAGGATAAGAAATCGAATGATTGAAATACGGCACTTTATTATTTTGAACGGCACTTGAACTCAACGATGGCCATCTGAAACAAAGCCGGCAAACACATACTTAGAAACCAACGTAAACGTTTCTGCGACCATTTTCGAGATGTTTTATTTGTTTGCGCAACATCTAAAATGTTTACTTGAAAAGACAGAAATCCCTAGGGCAAATGGTACAGTAAAATGTATAATTTTTTTTCCGCACATTATTCTTCAAGTAAAATGTTAGTGATCGTAGATTAATCAATTTATATAACTATATGTTAAGCTGCTATTTTGATGTGATAAAAATTCGAAGTTGATGAAATCATTTTTACTTATTACATTAAATAAATTATAAAAAATAAGAGTATTTTTAATCACATCCGTAAAAAATACGCACCAATGTGATTTTTTTAAGGTACAGTTGTTCCAAAATGAGCAGTTGATTTTAAACCAATTGGTTTGAATCACGGCCACCCTTTTAAGTACCTTAATTAGCAATACAATTAGTTTTAAAAAATGTTTCCAATACTGCTTATTTTTTTAGAATTTATTTGAACCTAGTATTAAATATTTTTAATTAAATAATTTATCATTGATAACGATCGACAGAAAAATATTTTTTAGATTTTTGATAAAATTATAACGTTTTAATATATTTATCTTATAGGTATGGTATATAGATAAGAGTATGTGATAATTTTAATTTTAAGTAATCCTAATAAATTACAAATTAATTATTTTTATGACAAAATAATTATATCTTATGATAACTTCGACTCAGGAATAAAAAAATTTATATAAATATAAATTACCAATCATTGTAAAAAATAAAATATTATAAATTATTAACTATTTGGTTTATAAACAATGATATTGCTGATCGTTCCAAAAGGACAATCACTATTTACTACTGTCATATTACTAAGTACTAAGTAACTATTCTGAAAGAATATACATAATTGTGGTTTTTATTTTTATTTTAAAGAGCATTTAATCCAGAAAACAAAGCACCAATATCTTGGTTAGTATCATAACATAATATATTCTTACACTTCAAGATAATTTTTTATGTATTATGATACACTGAAGATAAGATACATACAAATTTAGCTGTCTTGGCAAAATTATCGTGAAGTAAAACTACATCAATTTCATATTAGTATTTTACATAAGTTTATATAGTTTGGTTCTTAATTATGAACAGTTAATGGCCTCGGACTATTTTGTTTTGTTTATAAGCACTTTTTTTTGGCCTTAAAAAAACTACTGTAAGTATCTATTGGAATTAGATATTTTCATGTGTGATTCAAAGGACCGTATGTGGATCGATGTCGTCACGGTCAATGATTGTATTACATGAATAGTTGTTTGTTTTTTGAATTTTGTTTATCACTTAATAGTCACGACAACCGATATTCGTGCAAATATAGTGTGACAGTAAATATAAATGAAATAATGCGTTTCGTATTAGGATTATAGATGTTTACTAGTATCTAGACGTCTAAGATACATCGTAACCACGACAGTCGTCTTTGGCGAGTTTCATTTATAATATTATGATTATAATATATTATTATCATGTTACAAATGGAAAAGGGGCTGCATGATAAAGATCAAACGCAAACTGCACGACAACTTTGCCTCGTTATATAAATACGTCGTATAAATTAGGTGCATAATTATATATTTGAATCTAATATAAATATATATTTTGTTTGTGTGTGTGCAATATATATTATTTACTATTATATTTTTATTAATTTAACTTCGGAAACAACGAGAATGTTCGTACTGATACAGTATTATTAAGTAGGTTGTTTATGATCCATAATGGCTTATTAAGTAAAAACATATTATAATTGTAGATGTTTCTTAGTTATGAAATATCAATCACTAGGAATACTATTTTGGAGAATAATAATAATAATTATTATTATTATGCAAACCACGCACAATCATATTGTTATTTATAATTCTGTAATTCGAGGTTTGCCAATAGAATTCTTTTTTATTTTCAATTATTATAATTTTGGACACGGACTTAATTCATAAAAAAACTAAAATAATATTACAATCTCTTATTGCATTGTACATATATGTTGCCATTGATTTGTTATAAATTTTTTGTTAATTATGTTTTTGCGGTCCTGTAGGGTATGGATATTAATTTGATGTGCATTAGGTGAGGTAATGGCTTGTTTGGCGTATGTGTCTGCTAATTCATTTCCTTGGATTCCAACGTGGCTTGGGATCCAAATCATGGTCATTGATTGAGATTAGAGTTCTAGAGACGATATTTGATTTTGAATCTTTCTGGTAATGTCATTAGGTTGAAGATAGTTTTGGATGTTGGTTAAGGTGCTTAGAGAGTCACTGAGTATGATGGATTTAGTTATTTTCTTTTGTTTAATGATATCGAGTGAGCGAGAGATTGCGATGGTTTCAGCGGAAAAAATTGTACATGAGTTAGGAGTCTTGATCATTATTTTATCCTCATTGTATATCACAGAGGCTCCTACTCCTTCGTCCGTGTTAGACCCATATGTGAAAAAAATTGTGTATTCTTTGTAGTATTCGAGCAATGATTGTAGTTCACTGTTATACGTTTTTGGTAGAGTTTTGATTGTGTACGAATTTAATGAACTTGATGATATTGCATAATTTTCAATAATGTTTCCCACTCAATGAACCAAGAGGATCATTTGGTCATAGACCGTTGTAAAAGAAAACAAACGGAAAAATATAATAAAAAATAAAATACTAAATTTTGGTCAAAGTGCATTGTATTGTTTGAATACAATTTACTAAATAATACTATGGTTTGAATGAACCATATGATGATGTTATTATAACCATTATCGTAACCTGTTTAATATTAATTATTTTTTGTGGGAATTCATCATATACTGCCTGAGACCAAAGCCGTCTAGAGTTTCTGGTTTAATTCAATTGCGCGACCACTACTAATATTATTCATGATAATTAACGTATTTAATAAAAAAAAAAAAAAACCGAAAACATAAATCCACGCTCAATAAATACTTCATACTGATTTTTTTTTAGTAAATTTATGTTTTTTTTCACAGCGACTTGGGTATTTTATTCTTTATAATGAAAAAAAAGGGACATATAAGGTCTGCAAGATAAAGGAGAATATATAGACAAAGACTATTTTATAAATAGATATGTTTCGTTGAAAATATGCCACAACTATTTTTTCAAATAAACTAAAAATTAATTTTAAATTTACGTTAATTTAAAATTGAAAAGTATTTAACTTTAAGTTTAATTAGCACTGTTATTTTAGTAATTATTCTCATTATTTATTAATGTTTTTAATTAAATTTTAAGTGGTATTGTAATTACATTTCTTAATGAAACCATTATTTTAAAATACAATTGTTTTTTTTCTTTCTGAAGAGGGCTCATTCTAGTTCATTAAAACCAATAATAATCTTTTTTACTACTTTCCCCCCCGTGTTTCTTTCTATGGTAAAACTATTCTCTCTGCAGTAATTATGACACTTATCGCTCTTATCAAGTTTCAAGTTTTCATTTATTTGCGATCTCCTCACCAATAAACTTTATCATAATCATGTCCTTATTTTATTTTGATCAGTTGTATTGTTGGCTCTTGTATTTGAATTGGCATAAGTTTATTCTTATAACACCAGAAAATATATTTATTGAAGTTTGACGTGCATATAGGTATAATGATTATTGTCAGCTGAACTATATTATTCTTAAATTTTTGTAATTTTTTTGGATAACACATTTGGATTATATAGCAGATGAAGAATGAAGAAGTTTAATTGAAAATTAATATTAATTAAATTTAAAATAAATTTACATTGTGGATGATAATAAATAATAATAACCAAAGTATTTATATTTGTTAACATATGCCTAGTAAAAACTTATTTTAAACAATCTTTCCTGTTCAAATAAATTGTCTTTGTGTAAAACAAGTAATTTTTCTCTGTATTCCTTTATTTTTTCATATTCAGTCACGGTTTTATTAACTTTGTATTCACTTGACTAAGAATTTTTAATTCGCAACCGATCGTACATTACAAATATAAAAATACCTCAGTTTATTTATTCATAAATTGAAAATTGATAACAATGCATTGTCTTTATGGAGCCTAGAATATTTTATAGTATTTATTCTAAAAGGTCAGTATGGATCAAAAATATTTTTTAAAAACAGGTCGTGGAAAGTTTGAGAACTTTATCTGATATAGTGACATATATTTTCTTCCTTATGAGGAAATTACATCAAAAGTTTTTGAAATGCGTATTTTCTAACTCTTAATAAATGTACCTAATCAGAAAAATTAGAGTACTGCCATTTTTATATTTTCTTAGAAAACTGTTTGTTGGTTGGTAAATTACATATAATAACAACAAAAACTACTTTACTACATCAAACTACTGCATAAATACTATAGAAACATATTATGGAATCACAAAGAGTACATGTTTTGTTTCATTACATTTATCTGCTTTTATTTAGCACGAAGTATTTCAACATGTTTCAATAAACTCAAATAAACAAGAGAAGGTGCGAAACAAAAAATGTTGCGTCGAAATCCTCTCAGTGTATATGTTGTACTAATATAAGTCTAATAAATAGATATAGAAAAAGATAAAAAAATACATAATAATAATACTCTGATTTGAATTATTATTGTTCCTGTTTATAATTTATGAATAACATATTTTATAAAACACAATATAGTTACTAGTTTTAATCTCTTTTGTTCAAAATAATAAATTTTTCTTTAGGGAATTTCTAATTTGTGCGTAATCAACATAATATTATAATATTTATATGTGAATCATGTGTTAATGAATATTACTAAGCGTGGTGATATATGAATTATGAGATCGTTAAACAATATGGCAACTAAGATGTCCTGTATATAGGATTAATAGATATGTGGATATGGAAAAATTTAAAAATTAGAAATCTACTGTCTGTAAAAATGTGATTTTTACTTTTCTAAGCTATGAAAATTTAAAAGATAAACCCCAAAACCTGTAACATATTCAAATGAACCACGCATACATAGTACGCCAAAGTTTTTAATTATAGAATAGAAGATTAAATAAGAAATTAACACAGTAAAATACATATATATACAAACATTTTTCTATGAATTAACTCATCTAACATTTCAAATTTGATCTATCGATTGTTACGATTGTTTTTAGAGAAATATATTTTTAAAATAATCGATTACTCATTGTAATGTAATATTTTGCGTTAAGACTTTTTGCTCATTTATTAGATGGTCGTGAAGTATTGAACACAGTTCACGTGCGCGATGTTTCTCGGTTCGATTCCCGACGCAAGTGAATTTCGGTGACTTCCGTGCAATGGATTCGTATTGAATTACACGCATACAACTGTACAGACTTATTCCGCTGGGAGTAAATTCTCTAAAGCAACAAGGACGGTCACAGAATAACTCGGATATTATGTGAAATATATTGGTAAAGAGCTCGAGATCGCTTCAGTGATACAAGAAAATAATTTATTAGATCTTTGCATTCGTTTTGCGAAAATATATATATATATATATATATATTATTGCCAAAAGCTTGGATTATTCGTCGATATACACGTATACATACATATAAATAAACCTTTTAGGTCAATATTGGGTCATTTCTTCCAAGTTGTAGAATATAACATGTACAAAGTGTCTATTCTCTCTCATGGTTTGGACGGATGTTGCTGTTGACCCAATTATCTTTGAGTAAAACGCCGCCACTGGTGGTGCTTTGAAAGTATCTTATACGTGCTCTTATAGCAGACTTGTTATACAGACACATACAAATTACTCAATCCAATGGTTGACCATTGAGATAGGCAGGAAAAGAACATGGATATGTGTACTACATCTAAAAATATAATTTGGCTGATTATAATCGAGGTTTTGTAAACACCAATCGACGAGTCTTCATTTGCTTTGTTTAAACAATTGTTTCTCCAAAATTGGAGAGGTCGTATTAGTAAAAAATGGTTAGATACACGCGATGAGTCGTTGGGTTTAAGAAACTATTTCTCCCGAAAACTGTCGGTGTAATACACGTGAATAAAGTTGCGCCGAACACGTATTAAAAGTGGGGTAAGTATCCCAGAACTTTTTTCGGTGTTGAGTGGGTTGGTGATATAATGAATGCTAGATATACTATTGTTAAAATTGTATGATAACATATTCTATAATAATGTGTAATTAAAAGATAGTAAACACTCTTAGTTCACAGTTATACAATATTTACTATTTAATTATAATTTTTTGATGAGTATGGTAAACTTTTAAGTAGAGTTACCCTAGTGATGTAAAAAAGTTTGGGGCCACTATGTAGGTATAAAAATATAGAATGAAAAAATTTTTTGTCTTATATTTAATTATAATATAAATAAATCAAAAAAGTTCCATATATTTTTATCCAAATCCAAATTATTTATTTGTATATAGGAGGAAAAAAAATGTACATTAGGTACTTCAATATATATATATATAATAAATTAATCAAAACCCCATTTATAATAATTATAAACATGGAAAAATATCACAAATTATTTTTGATTTGAACCGTTTATTAAAAGTAATTAATTGAAGTTAATAATATTTAAGGTTTTTATCTTATTATATTTAAAGTTGAGAAGAATTTAAAAATAAAGTAATTCATACATCAGTTTCTTTTTTTGAAAATCCGTTAACGTTTTTTGATTGAATTGTTTGACTTATTTTTGTAAATTTCGGCATATACAAATGACAGGTATAAAGTTTCTCAATCGAGTGCGACCTTTAATTTATTGAAATGTTTATATAGGTACTATATATAAATATATAGATTCACTACCTATTCAAAAGTTAGATCGAGGTTTTCAATTAAAATGTTACGTTTTAGTTATCTCGCCCTAGTTTTGAAACTGTATTATACCTTAAAACAACGTACCTCATATATAACATCAAATTGTAGTCAATAAAGGATACTGTTTAAAATGTTAATAGAAAATAATCTATTTTATTATTAAACTTTGTTCCACAAAACTTTAATAAACTACATGTAAATGTGTGAGTGTGTATCAGGTGTATGTGAAATTCGAAAAGGTTATCTTAAAATAGACTTATGTAATACGCGGAACACAAATAACACAGAACATATAATCACGAATAGGTACGTAATGTTACAAGACTAGCCGTGAGTGTTATAATTTATTAAAATTATCGACATTGTGCAAATTAATATTGTAATGAATCAGTGACCAGCTGCTTACCACGAATTTGAGGTGCTTAAATGCTTCGAGAGTTTCAGTACGATTATATTCAGTGCTTGGGATTTAGTACAATTAAAACAGTAAAAATAAGCACAAACATATAATATGCACTCGAGGATGTAAAAATAGTCAGATATGTCATCATTTTATTTTTTTTACTTACAATAACATAATTTATTAAGTTTTTTCATTGGGCTGGAGATGATATTCTTATGCTAAATAAAAAAATAAAAATATCTTTAACTCGTGAAAACAAACTACAATAGTAGGATTTTAAATATGATGCCGCTTCAATCCGATCAGGATATGTTTAATTCATTAGATTTTAAATCTATGCATAAAGTCAAAAGCCCAAAGCTTACTTATTGTTAATGTAAATAATAGTGATAATACGAGTATATTAAAAATAATAATAGTATAATTGGTAACTAAAGCAGTGCCGCAGAAAACCGGGTGCGCAAAATGTGCACTGGACACAGACCCCGGGTCTCATACTATGAGTCTCATATTATGGGGCCTAGAAAAATCAAATGCTCAAAAATGTACAACGATAACGGGCTTCAAGATTTTAATTTACATACGGACCTCGAGTAGTTAGTTTCGGCACTGAACTAAAGAGTTTGACATTGCAATGAGGGATGTTGAAAAAACAGTACTGATAAATACGATACTTTTCGCGTTTCATAGGTATTGGTAAAAATGTCCGCACGTATTTTATACGGTCACTGGGTTTTGGAATGATTCGATTATAAGTTTCGGAAATATATTTGTATGTCTTGGAGATGATTGAAAATCCATCTAATTTTCAAACTGATTTTTCTACAAAATAAATTATTTCTTTAACGGAGTTTGGATGTAGAAACGTTTTATTTTTTCATCAGTTTGTGCAACATTAGGAGTGCCTCCAATGGGGGGCTTCTTCTCATGTGAAGCAAGTCATATAATAATAAAAAAAATGTAACACAAATTCTTATTATATATATACATACAGATTGTATTTTTTCTAATAAAAAAAAAAAAAAAAAATCAGTTTGTGCAACATAAAACCGATAGAAATTAGTTACTCACACCGTCACATTTGCTTCAAGATATTATTTTAAAATAAGTACTCAACATTTACTGATAATTAATGCATTTTTTTTTTATATTATTTAATTTATTAAGAAGCCTAACTTTTCGCATAATATTCGAATATTTCAAACCGCTTATTACTCCAACCAATGTGTTTTTTCCATTTTAACTGATCAAATCTATTTAGGTCGGTAGAATCCCATAAAGAAAAAAAAAAATTAAAAATACGCCAATTAATTAACAACAATATTAAACGGGATAACGTGACGTAATATTAAGCAGAATAACGGGACGTATAAGCTAATATTAGTCTTAATGCGTCAGAGTAAACTAATCAAAACCTTATATTTTGTAATATATTGGCAAAGATGAAATATACAACCTTTCACGTTCTGTACAATGTACACATTTTATTACCGTCCATTATACATTATAATGATTTTGTACAGTTTTGAATTTTGAAAATATATTTATTAACATAAACAATGTTCACGAGTATAATATACACCACTGTGAATAGATAAGTAATCGATAAAAAAAAGTTTTCTTTTTTAAGGATACTGAACAATATTTTAACCGGTGTAAAAAAAAAACCTAATCAAAATCATTATTAAGCGTTGAATAGACGAAGATTTCCTTCGCGAAGAGGGAAGTAATAATATTCATGTAATGAGTATTATAGGCATAATTACTATGTATAGTGTTTATTTTCTGCTATGTTCATGAGCAAACGGGCATTTACACTTGCACAGTATTTTAAAGATTTCAAAATTTAATGAAAATAAATCCTTAATAAAAGCCATATGAAACCGCAAATCCTATTTATAATAAACGAAAGTAAATTTGTGCTTCAATGGTAAAATTAAATGGTAACATTTTCACGTGCCAGTCGTGAAATCGTTATTTCATGTAATAATAAAAAAATGTGTGTATAAATATATAATTTATTAATATTACATTATAATTACAGTGAAACCTCTAAATACCGAACACTATCGATCGCTGAAATTTTTATATATGTGTTCGTTATTTAGAGTGTCCATTATTTAGAGGTGTTCGCTATTCGTTAAGGGATATGAAACTGTAATATGGAGGGCTTGAAACCGATTTCAAAATCGTTTTTAAATACCGGTTAAAACCGGTTAAAAATCGATATCGAAATCATTATAAATCAAAACTGGTATTAAAATCTGAAAATGTAACCATAAAACATAAAAAACCGGTATACGAAATCAAAATCGAAATCATAACTTATTAAAACCGATATAAAAAATTGGTAGTTGAAATAATAAAAAATTAAAAACCGGTATCCAACATTAAAATCAAAATTATAATTTCTTAAAACATATATCTAAAAATTGTAACCAAAATCGATAAAATTAAAAACAGTACACAAAACCTAAATTTTTTGAATAGGTTTCAAGCTCTATAGTGAAAATACTAAACAGTATAAAAGTAAATGTAGATATTATAATATATTGCAACGGTCAAACGAAATGTATTGTCGGAAAACGAGAAAAGATTTGGTTGATGCGGTTTTGATTGGTTTAATTTTCATGAAAAATTAATTATATGATTTTTATCAAAGAAAACTATATTTGACATTAAACAAATCGTAGAATGTATGTATTAGGGTGGTCCTTGTATTTAAATGTTTAAATTGTTGTGAACGTTATCCTAATTAGTTTCCAATATGTATAAACAGTAAGTATACAACATTTGAACGTTATTGGTTAAGTTTAACCCGCACTCTGAAATGATCAAAAGTTAAACACTGCTATAAATACGGCCCCTAATATTTTTAAAAAATTGAGTAATTCTTAAATACAACGAACAAATTATACAAACGTCATATTTTGTAAAAAAAATAAATTTTAATTATATAAAAAATTTATAATAATAACTACATTTTTTATAAATTTCAATAAATATTATATTTTACTTGCATTATTTAAAATATTATATTATACTTTTTCTATAAGAGTAAATACTTTTGTTTGAATTTAAATACCGTTGCCTATATTGTTTTATGTTTTTAAGTAATTACTAAATTAAGGATTATTGGAGTACGTATTGTGCTCAAATTCTGCATAAGTTTTTTTCATACGTAAAAACCTTTTTGGAGGGATCGATCATAAATAATAAAAAAAAAAAAAAATTGCTATTAATAACCCCCTAATTCGGACTTATCTGTTTCTTGCACCAAAAAAAGGAAACTAGATAAATCTATTTAATATAAAAAAATTAAAAACTATTTTTATAACGGATTTATGTTTGGTTTATCTATGTTTGGACAGATTTGGAGACAATTTCCTGAAACCGATATTTAAAAATTGAAATTAAAATCGAAAATTTTAAAAACCGGTATCCAAAATTCAAATCAAAACCATAACTTCCTAAGACCACTATGTAGAAATTAAAATTAACATCAAAAAAATTAAAAACCGGTATCCACAACTAAAACCGAAATAACACTTATTGCTTTTTTTTATATATTTTTACAAGAAATACACAATCTATACATTTAAGCACAATAAGTATATGTGAGAAGCGAATAACAAAAACATTATAAGTTTACGTGAATAAGAAGCCACCCATTAGTAGCACTTAGCTTGAAGTTGCGTTGTTATATAATTAAGTTAAATAATCTTCACACCATTTTCTTTTAGGTATACGACAGTGATTTCCAGAAAGTGACGGAATATGTAAGCCTTTTATTAGAGGATTTTCATGGTTTTCTAATTTAATGTAAAAACATTTGTAAAAAAACACTTATTACCTCAAAAAAAAAATCGATTTGCACTTGGATTGAAATAAGTAATGGTCGAACTGCACCCGGATAAGAAACAGATAATAGTAGAACTTCACTTATTCAAAAATTGTGTAAAATCTAAGGCGGGTTTTAACTATGAGCGTTCACGTGTAAATGCATAAAGCTATAGTTATATAATATTTTTACACGAAAAATGTTATGTTTCCATTCTACAAGTCTTTAAAAAAACTTGCTTTTATAAAAACTTTAAAATATTACATATTATTAATTTATAGTTTATGAAAACTGTAATACAATAACTATAAATACTTATATTTTATGCAAAATAAATGATTCTAAAAATTATATAAACTTCTATGTTCAAAAATGTATTACTAGGTTAGAATTCTTGAATTCAGTTTGTTATTACTACAAAAAATGATTGAAATGAGCTGAAAACAAAATAAAATAATAATAATTATAATGATAATATTAAATAATAATAAATAATATTTGATCATTTAATTAATTACATTATTTATGTATAATCTAATTAATTAATTTTAATATTTTATAATACAGTAACATTATGATGTGTACAAAAAAATCATTTTTAACCTCGTTAGAGATTAAAATCATTGGCAGTCCTATACTTATAAGTTAAAGGAAAATTTGTGTTTTCTAAACGTTTAACCTCTTCGAATGTATAATATTTTTGTTAAAATACCTTTTTCCAATACAGATGCAATTCGACTAAAATTAGTTCAATGTGACCATACCCGTGAAAAAAAATTTGCATTTTTTCAAAATTCAATAACCTTATGTAATATTATTTTAGAAATAGTTATATAGTTAAAAAAAAACAAACATAGATTTTTGGAATAATTAGTTGTTCACAAATACGTTTTCAAAGGGAAAAAATCACCAGAAAAATTAAAGAATCAAAATTATACGGTCAATGAAAAAATAATGAAAAAATAGGTAGAGCTCTGTAATTTTTCATGAGTGTCTAATGTGCAATAGTAACTTATAAATTTATATACAAACTGACAATTTTATTGTTAAATATTGCATTAATTACCATAATAGTCTTAAAGAAATTCCGCTCGTGCTCGCTTGAAAATAAAATGATTCCCTACGTTATTTACACTATTTTATATAATATATTGTTATGGTATAATATATAAATGTACGTGCATTAACATAATAATTTTCATTAAAGTCAAGTATATTTAGGAGGAGTAAAAAGTAAAAAGTAAAAAGTACACTAGTACCTATACGATTATATATATATGTATATATATATTCTTACTACCACTGTATACATTACTGCAGATTTAAAGTTCCTTTTTTAAGTTTGCAGTTTTTTCTGGTTGAAAAGAAAACTTTTCTCCATTAGCCTGCAATGGATTTCAAAACTTTTTCTTATTGCATGCTTAGTATTTATGCACACAGACATTCACACAAATGTATTGAAAAAAAAATAACATATTTAGGTTCTTTTCCAATACTGCAAATAATGTTTTAATAATCAATACATAGTGAGTGAATACGACTTATTGAGATACTATACGAATATTCCCTGTTTTGGATTATTTTATGATACATATTATATTAGCTCATAGTTCTGGATGAGAATTCGAAAAAAATATAATTATTGTTATGCTATTTGTCGATATCCATGATCTGTGTTTGTTGTTCAACTTAAACAAATAAACGTTTATGAAAATAATAATACTGGGTCGTAGTTTTTGAATTTAATATATTTTTGATTTACAAAAAAATAAACTCTTAAATCTCGAAACTTATTTTCTATAATCGATTTTCTTTTTAAGTAAGCTAACTTCAAAAACTTAGTACTAGTTTTTATTATAAAAATAAAGCGAATACAGTTTTTTGTTCAAATAAAAATGTTAACCTTTTGTTAGAGAAAAATAAAAATTTCCTGTGAAAAATAATTACAGGGTATGTTTTATATAGAATTGGAAAATGCACGTATCTAATGATAAATTAATCTAATGTACGTTTCCACTTTTAATGTCGTCATGATTATAGCGTAACATGACAATATTCTACGCTTAAATAAAATACTTATTATAAGTAGGTACACGAGTCACGAATCAAAATGAGCGAATCACGATGGATATTGCATAATGTTTGTTAAATAATTACCAAATGAAAAATGTTAAATAAGTTATGTGTACCTACCATTAACTAGGAGCGTTTTAACAAGATGTATGGTTATTTAAAATTTGGGAACGAGAAGTCATCTCATTCAAAAAACATTATTTTTTTTGCAAGCATTCTACAAACTTATTTTCATGATATAGAATATTAGATGCACGTTAGTTGTCGAGGAATAAATCACGTTTCTTGTGTTTGAAAATCTAATAAAATGTTGTACCGAAAACAAAAATATTAATAACCTTAAACATACTTACTATTATTATTATTATATTTATACTCTCACACACACAAATTATAACATATACGTTCTAATGGTAAAGTAAGTATTAAAATTGATGTAACAATTTTGTGTAAGCACTATGCTTTAAATCACAATATTATAAAAATAATATGTCAACAATTATACTGCCACCAATACTTATATACTTTTTTATTCACAATAAAGTATATTTGAAATTATTCTAGAAAGCATCATGAGTTTTTACAATAAAAACGATTTAAATATTTCTAACTATCAAAATCAGACGTAAGAACGGTGGCAGTTATAAATTGATGAATAATATGAATAATAATTTATAAATTAAAAACTCGACTACGTTTTTTGACGGATGGATGGATGGCCGGGAAAAAAACAATGCACGTAGCAAAACACAAAACAAAAGTAGGGAGTATAATAGAAGCAACTAAGCTTTTGTAAAAAAAAAAAAAAATGTTATAATATAAAAGTACGAATAGTTAGCATATTTTATATTATATAGTTATGAGGTATTAAAACAACTCATAATAATTCATCATTCACATAATTTGCATATTACGTTTAAGTAATATTGGTGAATTCTTATTATTAAAGGAATATATTTCAATTTTTTAAATTACAACATTTGAAATCATACAATATATCATATTTTTATCACGAGATAGAAAATCCAGGTTATTTATTCCTCAGTTATGCGTATATTATTATTTATTAAATTATGTTCACTACATATCATGGTCTGTTTTTACGTATACTAAAATATATTGAATGTTATCGATCAATTAATTTTTGTGTGACGACTATTATTCAAAGATAATTAACAGAATGAGAAATTACTGTTATACTCCAATGTTAGTGAAATTTATGGTTGGTTTGGTTTTTTATTTTATATATTATAATTTAGACTCCTGTCAAGTTTTAACTAATCATAATCCGTTAATTGTCAGGTCTAGAAACATGGATTGAATACCATAAGAGTTTTGTGATACTATTAAGCATTTAGACAATTCATTTTAGCAATAACCCAACTGTAATAATATGTACATTTTTTTTCCAAATTAAACACAAGTAGCAGTATAAAATTGGTTTAATTCAATCGATGAGGATACTGTAGGACCGGTATTCTTCAAGAGTCCATAAGGCACTCCTATTAACCGAATACTAATTACAGCTCCTCCAGACTTCTCGCGAGAACAAACAAAATATCCACACTCGATATATTCTCTAGGTACTTCATATTGGTCAATGGGCCCGGTTTGAATGTGTTTATTTTAGAAATGAATCCAGAGCGTCATATGCAAACCATATCGGTTTGTTTATTTAATTTTCACCAGCGCCCGTTCTGTAGGAATCTTTTGCCATTTTTCTATACTTTCTAGAACTTAAAAATATAGAATCTTTTTTTTCTTTTTAAGTTCGGGTACTTCTCTCTCCATTAATTGTCCGAGTCGGTTCCACACATCGTGATTTAAAATGTTGTCTTTGTAATGATAATGTTTAACATCCCATAAAATGGGTTCAGATTAAAAGTATTCGATGGATTTTAATTTCAGTTCGTTATTTCACATTTCAAAATGAAATAGAAAATATATGAAGTAAATAAATACATGATGTGTCTACCACTCACAAATCGGTACTGAGACAAAATGTGAATGTACAGGTGTTCTCTGTTTTCGTCCGAGAAATCCTTTGTTTCGGGCAAAAAATATCAACAACGAACGGAGAACAAGTGAGAGCGAGAACGATACGTCAAGTAACTATTCACATTCACGTTTTTCGGGTATTCTTGGGACTTTTGGGTGTGAGTCTTAACTTAAAACAATACTGTCGTCACGTACTATCAAACACTAAAAAGTTCACGAGTTATGCATGTTACGTGCGAGACAAGTCCACAAGTCAAATATGACGGTATTACTCTTTTAGTAATGTGTATTTTTTTAATTTTTTCTCGCGACTCTTGCTCCTGGATTACAGAAATTTCAAAGTTCGTTTTTTAATCATAAAGATATTTTTATCGACTTTGCGCGCAGAACCATACCCATTTCCTTTTCTTTCGGAGGTCGCGGGACTAGCGCGTTCAATATTATGTGTAGTGAAGGTTTCTTTAAACGGTTCGACGCGTATGTACCTATTACAGGCATATACAACACTAGTATTTGAGCTAAATCAAATGTGTTTTTATCGATTTTGCCTGCGTGAAAAGAATGTCAACTATTGACATAATTACTCATTAAGCGATTAACACCACGCATACACGCGCACGTGATTGTGCGTATGAGTCTGTGATTACATTGAAATTCGTACACATGATAATTACAGAAATATTTCAACGTTCACGAACAACACTTCGTATGTTGCATTCTAAAATAATAATAACAATAATAACAAGTTATAGGACATTCGAAACATACTTTCTGACATAAAAAGCCTGTATCGATATAAACCAATACGTGATAGCATAAGGTTTTCATTATTCTTATAGTTCCGTCAATTTTACCGGAGTTTTATTTTATGGATGCTAAAACGCGTCTGAATCCGTTCATCGTATATCATTGTTGCACGTGTTGTATATTACAAGACAGTAATGTTACAGTAACTTTTAACGGTGACGGATCGAATAAATGTCTACGCAATATTGAATTTATATTCCGATCGATACCGAATATGTATTACAATGGTTATTTTATTTTGTTAAAATCGATCACTTATAAAACTCGTTTTCGATAGAGTATAATATTTTGTCGTGATTTTCGCTTCGTGTTATTGAAGTAAATTCGAATGAGTCTCAATTACCAATTAGACATTTTTAAGAAAACCGTCTTTTTTAGTAGAGTAAAGTTACGTTCCGGTCTAACCTAAACAACAAGTAAAATAATATAATTACTTATGTATTTACAATTGAAAAATACAATTATACTACATAACCCATAACATTTATTCACATTTTTGAGTAGGTACATCAAGTTACTTTTAGAAGAATAATGATAATAATAGAATTAAAAATAGTAAGAATATGAAACCATTAGTAGTATGTGTTGATCTTAATAATATATTTTTATTAAATACATGAAATATATAATTTTGAAGATTCAATTAGATGTATAACGAATAAATATTATAACTATTTTAAATTAAATACATAAATACCTATATAGAATATTACGGTCTAGGACATTTCGGCGTGGCCATCTCAGCATGGCCATTTTGGTATAGAGCCTTTTCGGCATAGGGTCATTTTGGCGTAGAGATGTTTTGAAGTTTTATAAATTTGAAGTTATTAATTTAATATTATTTATTATTTTATATTATTATATCTGACAAAAAACATATTATTTAATTATTATCATATATTTATTCTAATGAAATAAACAAAAAAATGTATGATAAACACAACAATTAAAATAAGGAGAATACTATTAAAATTATAAATACAATTGTTTATAAAAAAATAAATAAATATATCTGACAGAAAACATATTTTTTAAACGCAATTAAAATTACTTTTATGAAAAAATCTAAAGTGACTACGCCGAATTGGACTTCACGCCGAAATGACTTAATGCCGAAATGGCCACGCCGAAACATCTCCACCGAAATGCCTACGCCGAAACGTCCGGCTCCGAGAATATTATGTACATTTAATTATATTTTTATATTTTGTTTGTTGAATAACGTATTTACTGGTAAGCCATCTCGTACTGTTTTAAAAGTAACCTCATAAATAGTTTGCGGAGGAAAAAGAAAATGGATCATCACACGAAGGGATATTTAAGCAAAAATAAGATTTCTGAAAGTTGACTCCTCCCCCGCCACGCAAAGAAAGAAATAGAATATAATGTCTATGTTAAGGCTTTATTAAGACCTTGAATGTAATAATAGTTTATACTTCATAAAAATGTTGTCATGTTATACGTTTGTCTTTACATACATATTTTTTATGCGAAAAAACTGCTGTAACATGCAATTTTCATCACGTCATGTGCACACAATGGAGCTCACAAATGTAAGTCATATTGCAATGCGATTGCAATTTAAAACTATCCTATTATTGTCTTCGGCATATATCTACATGGCCCAGGGGATATCGAGGATGATCTGCTGTTGATAAACTCATAACGAGCACTCATACGCACACACAATCTATAAATAGTGATAAAATAAACGAATTCACGAGTTGTTATTCGTTACAGAATATTGAATGTATTATTATAGTATTGATTAGCAAATAATGTATGCATTAAGCGTAGCGAGCGGGAAAATTGCATTTGCTTTTTTCTGTTCATTTTTTACGTTGCCGTCTGAGAATGTTGTATATATTCGAAATTAATTTCCCAACGGTATGTTTGGTCAATTTTGTTATGCTAAAATAACTTCTTTTCCGTTCCAGTGAAATTTAAAACAATTCAACAGTAGTCTTTGACGATCTGTGTACGTATATATTAAAAATATTTAATTCTTCTTGAGTTCAATAACGAAATCCGATGAATCGATTAAATAGCACGTTTCGATGATGGATCCATTAAAATTTCTAACGGTCTATTAAAATGTAATCGTGGAAGGAAGAAAATGGAAAAAGAAAATATTATAAAAATTGTACCATTTATTCGGAACGATTACAAAATCCGTTTCGAATGATTCCAGTGCCGGGATAATAGCCGCGTGGAATGACACTGGTCATCGCGAGGCGATAGGGTTAATTTTAATTATGACACGTTTATAAACACTTCTTATCGAGGTGAGAACATTGTACATTTCGAACTCGACTTCAGAATCGCGCTCAAAAAAAATACGCTAATATAAAGAAGCAATGAATACGAGTTATATGTCATCTAGACCTCATAAAGGCAGTGGAGTAGTATAAACGATTACAATTTATTTCAGTCTCGTAACGACCCACGAGAGGGTTACGCTTCGAGGAATTCTTTGCTACTGCGAATGTTCCTACAGTACGAGATACTTAAATAATAATAAGTACACGTAGAGCTGCATATAAATAAATTAGTAAAATCATTTTTTTGCAATTTCGCTATGTACATGTTATTAAATAATAAAATATTTATAACAATGTTTTATAAATTGTGAATAGAACGAGGAGAATGTATTGATTTTACTGTAATGTGCTTTTTGTGCCTATGTATACTATTTCGACCGGAAGGATTGCTCTAATTATTACAATAAAAAATTAAAATTCAATATTTTCTTAACTTTTTTTCGAAAATGTAAATCAAATAATTTTAATCGAACAAAAAGTTTTAAAATATAATACAAAGTTTCTCATATATATATAGTAAAAAAAAATTTAACTTATTTTGAAAATTAAATTTTACGAACGTATTAATTCTGAAAAAATTATAGTCACCTAAATACGATACGTTTTTGTAGTCATTCGTAAAATACTCAATTTAATTAGCTTGAAAATTAAATGCATGATTTCACATAAGGTTTTTTTTATGGTTAAAAAAATAAAAAAATAGAGAGTCACAAAAATGTTTTTATAAGCGACACAAAATTAAATTTTGAGGACATCGGATATTTCAACTAATTTCTATTAAACAATATTAGGTAGTGAAAGACATTTCATAGTTTTGGAATATTTTAATGAAATTTGTGCTGTTTATTGGCATTTAGATTTTTGATTTTTCTAAATTTTAGATGTTTTTCTTTTTGCAAGAATTAGAACGTTAAAAGATTAACATACCTCATTAATATAATTAGATCTTCTACCATATTAATCATCTTAGGAATTATAAAATAATCCACCAAACCTCTGTCACTGAGAATCGTTTTTTCAAGAGTAATGATACATTGGTTTCTAGTTTAAAATACCAATATAGCAATACCATTCATCCATCACTGTATCACGCACGAGCGTGGATTCTTATCCGACCTAAGAGTCTTGTACCATTTATTTAATTTAATTATATTAAATATAAGAAATTTCTTTATTTTATAATAGTATTATATTTTTTGTGATATCTGTGTCATAATTACTTATTATCAGTTTCGTAATTACATATAGGCGAAATGGACGGTGGCCAAGAACATAGTTAGTGTTGGGGGCGCATTTAACTTAAATTAAAATTGATTATTTTTTTTATAAAATTTGTTAAAGGTTTCACAGAAGGCAGTTACGTCTCTGCTTATAATTGATATTTGTTTTTACTTAATCAAAAACTAATTGATATATGGTATTAAAAATAATCGTGACTAAAATAAGTGTTTATAAAATTTATGTTTGGCAAACAATAATCATTGGTAAATTATTGAAAATTACTTAGGGAAAAAAATCACAGTAAATAACATGCTGTACGTATATTGTATTGCTATACTACATACTTATAATTTTCATTGGCTAAAGATTTATTACGTGATATTTAAGAATTACTTGTTAGTTGTTCTGAACTTACGTAAGTTTTGCAATATTAATACAAAATTGAATCAAAATTGTCATTAACGTTGTCTATAATGTAGAAAAAACGTGTTTTTAACGTGCATGCAGTAATTGTTAAAAATAAAATATTTTGGATCAATTATGCTATAGCATACTATACGCATACATATTCACTAATAACTATAAGCGTACGCACAGGGGGGCGTGCTAGGTGTGCATGGTCACTACCCCAACATTAAATTATATAATTACTGTGGTCATAGTTTAAAATGTATACTTATTATTTCGTTATCATAATCAAATAAACGTTTTAATTCCTTTTTTTTATACATATTATGGGCATATCTTTAACAAGTTATGTCAAAATAGTGTAACTGTATCTCTTTAATACCATGGGAAGAATCAAGATTAAAAATCAAAAATTTCTATTGGTACGTTTCAATTTGTTATTGTTGCCTTTTTTAGCAAGACCTGATCCCTATATAATTATGATAGTATCTGTGTATTGTAATTTTGGAGATTTATTGCTTGAGCTAAAATATTCTTTGATCAATAAATGTTGAGCTATACATAAATGCATTTTTTTTGAAATTCTTGTATCAATCCCGTTTATTAAAGTTACTGATTTTCTATCATTCCTACACTAAAACACCTTTATTTTTAATTTATGTGAATCATATTACATTAAAAAAAATTTTAGTTTAATAAAAATAAAAAAAAAGATAATAGATACCTTATAAGATATATTAAAGATAAAAATTATAATTTTAACAACATTATAAATATATATGGATTTATATAATAATTCACAATCAGTAGTATGAAAATATTTTGAATTTTGTTATTGATTATATTAATAATAATTTATTTCATAATTACATATATCGATTGAGTAATTTCATTGATTATATTAAATAATCAATAATATATTACAACACACACACACACACACACACACACATACACACTCAAACATATATATATAATAAGAAATTTTGCTCCAGTTGAAACTGAATATTTTAAATTTAAAAAAAAAATACTTAGGTAACTTAAATAATAATACATTTCTTTAAAATATTAAATTTTGATACAATTTTGGCTTTTTAATTTTTCATATTAATTGTCAATAAATTAAAAATCTAATAAGTTTATAGCATACTAAGTGATTAAGTAAAAATGAAATGTAAGTTTTACATGTATATTGTACATTTTTTATCAATAATTGTGTGGAATATATATTTTTAATTTCAATTATTCAATACTTTTTTTATGTATTTTAATAGAGTGGGGTTTTTTTGTTGATAAAATTATTATAAATAGTAAATGATCTTGATACTAAATTAATTTTATATGTATTTGGATTTTTTAATTTTAATATAGGATTGCTTGTTTCATTTGTCTTACTCATAATATAAAGTTCTATTTGATATTTAATTTCAGATTCTTTAGTTAAAAGTTTATTTATACATTATTCACATTTAAAATTATTTTATTAAAACAAAATATATAAATTCCGTGTCACCCGGATACGCAACATACTTCCGTGTCTCGATCATTAATCCGCATTGCCTTTTTACCGTGGTGCTCACGTTCTTAAATATAATTTTACAATATGCTGCTTTAACTCATTTGCTTAGTTTGACTCATATTATGAATATAATGATACTATCTTTATGGCGATTTTGTTATTATTATTTTTATATTATTATATTTAAATTTGAATGTGCCAAATTGATTGGCCAATATAACACAATTCACATACAGGAACGGTATTTCGAAGGGGAAGATGTTGGAGACATCCCCCTGAATTTTTTACGACAGTTACAAAATAAGAAGTTTTTTTTACATAAAGTTGGTCCTTACTCAAATCTGATATTCAGCAACTATTTGTTTCCCTCCTCTGAGCTACATTTCTGTGGGTTTCCCTATATACAGAACAAGTTTATTTTCATCTTTAATCCTTTTAACAACTCCTGTCTATAAACCATAAATAGAAGCGACACAGTAGTACATAACCTCTGATATTTTAGAATTTTAGGCCTAATACTAGCAAAGTATATCTAAATATCTATGGTTTAAGTAAATTTAATAGTAATTCTCTGTCCCTGTTCTATAAAAAATTATACTCAAACACAAAAATTAACAGCGAAAAATAATACAAAATAAATAGTACGTTAAATTTTAACACTGAATATTAATGATTTTATGGAACAAAAAGCTGCAGTTTGCGGTTTTACCTATGGTATTGGATTTCTCTTTACTCGAGAACTATGATAAGATATCAAATTCGTACTCATGATGTATTATGATGACAAATGAAAATGAACCAATTCAATATAATTAATCCATACATTTTTTTTTAAAGCAAATCTGTTAAAATATACTTTTCTAGGTAAAAGAATCCTAAATGTTTAAAATGTATTTTCTATAATATTTATCTGATTAACTAACAAAATACCAAGTAGGGTATTACCCCGTTCAATTTTTATCAGTCCTTTCTTATCACCCTCTATTTTTAAAATTCAGATTTTCTGTGAAGTATAGATTTATTATTTACATAATAATTGGGATAATTCGGAAATTCGAAATAATTTCCCCAGGTTTCAAAACCAGATTGTAATCCATTTTGACTCCTTAATAACTACAATAAACACACTAGGATTGAATGTTCATTAAATGTGAATCGTGGTGTAATTTAAATTAAATTCAATTATTATCAAAAAATATAATAATTATCATTTAGTGGAACAGTATGTCTTCACAAACAAAAAAATAATTTTATAATATAATTTTCAGAAATTTAATGTTAGCAACACATCTTATGCCGCCGTCTTTCGAACCAGGTCCTTATCATTTTTTGGTCAACTGCCCCAACTCATTTAACCAGTGCTATGATCAACATAAATTCGTGATAAGTATATATGAATAGTAAACAATACGTTTTAGTGTTGGGCAACGATATAATATTGTGTATCGATATCGTTCCAATTTTCTCGATATTGTAGAAATATATCGTAATTTATTCGATATCGATATCGTATCAAATTATATTTTTATGAATGTATTTATAAAATTTAGTATTTGATATTTATTATTGGTATACCAAAATCGTAAAATTTTTATAAATGAACAAGACACTAGTACCTAGTATATAATGCTTATCGATACAGATAATATTATAAGCTATATCAAGTGTAATACTTATGTAGAATTTAATAATAAATATAAATAATATAATAATTCACATTTCCCGAGGACACGTGTTCAAACTTTATCAGTTATATTATTAATAATTAGTTATTAGTTAATGGTTAACTACACGGCATTCACAATTTAATTAACTAAAGCTTAGAATCTAAAAATAAAATGTATTTTTAGAAGAATTATTAAATTTGATATTGCGATGTATTGTACAACTATAGAACGATACTGGTGTCACAAATGTGTCACAATATCGATATCGTTGCCCATCACTAATACGTTTATACGTATATTATTATTATTTTTTTCTCTGTCCATCTGTTTCTTTTGTTATAATTCTATTAAGAAGAATGAAGAAAAAAATTATCAAAATAATTGTTACATACACGTTTTTGGAGTGTATGATATTGAATTAATTGATAAAATTATGAAAACTAATTTAAAAACTGTGTACAGAACTAATTAATATTCTGTATTCTCAAGTATGAAAAGGTTATAAAAGTTGATTGGGGTGATCTCTTAACTATTATTCACTTAATTAGGTAGTTCATTTTTTTTGAGCAGGTTCCGAACATTAAGTATGAGCATGATGAAAAGTAAATAAATTATATTACTAGTTGATAACAAATTTTCAGACGTTATTCGTTGTTATTTGGAGAATGATATATATCATTACATAATATATTTTAATATTATATTGTAATAATATAACAGGGATGATCAACATGAATATATTTACGAACCATATGGATAAATACAACAATATCAAAAAACAAAATGATTATAATCACATTTTATAATGTTTATAATTTGATACAAAGTAATAATTATTTTATTATATTTTTTAATTTTCTGTATTCTATACGATAGTTTTTTTTTTTTTTTTTTAATAATGTATGCAAAAAAATAAATACTTAATAACAATCATAAGTAAATTGTTGTTTTTGTAAATAAGACGCAAGCCGTAAGATGGTCATCACTGTAACAGAATGTACATGAAAAATAATCTACATGAAATTGATTATTTTACGGTACGTTGTCTAACAACATGTTTTGTATGTACAAACAACAATAAAGCGCAATATTATTAGTGGTTCATGTATTCGTCCTCAGTCGTTATCGCCTGAAGCCAATGAACCAAATTATGGTGTTCATTATATTATTATGTATTCCACGTGAAATGTTGATAAAAAATACTGTCCCGCACTCGAGTAACCCTACTGACCGGACAACGAAAACTGCCCTAAGGTCTTGAAACTTTTTATAAAACGTACATAAATCACGAAACACTTTTTTTACTTGAGATTATAATCTCGGTTTCCCAAAAAGATTACTACACGAAGGGTGTTAGATATGTCTTATTGCTCGCGGTAATTTATTATGATTCGGAAACCCGATATTGCCTGCAGTTTCGTGTCATCGAGTTGACTAACACGTATGTTTTCTTTACACATTTTCCGGTTACGTTTTAATATGAGTCGTGTTAGAACATAAGAAACGAACGCTTTAGGTAAGGGTTTTCATTTGACAATTTCAAGAGAGGTCCTTGGATTCGATTGGTCAGTAAAATGAATTGCAAAATCCTATTAAATTTACGTAGCACACTATAAATATATATGTATGTTTTCAATGCATTTCAGTGACTTGAATTCTCTAAGTATTTATTGAAAATGCGATATGGTATAATTAAGAAAATTGTTTGTGCTTAAAAGAATACACATTATCGAGGTAAATTTATTGTATTATACAGCAAGCACTCAAAAACACCGAACAATAATAATTATAATAATAATAATAATAATAGTAATAAAAAGAATAAGTGTAATAAGTACTTGAATTTAATATTATTTTTTCTTTCTTTTTTTTTTTTTTTGACTTACAAAAAAATTTAGTTAATACTTTGCGCAAAGGAAAATTAATTTCAAAACTTCATCTCGAGTAACCAACTTTACAACTTTACGGCCGTCCCGGGTATTAAACTCGGTACGATGTGTCTGTAGTCTGTAACAAAAATAATACTCAAGTTACAGTTACTGGTTACACTGGGCAAAGAAAAATGGTTCGTACGTAAGTTTCTCGGTGAACCATGCGAGTCGAAACGGCATAAGTTGATATACACTGCTGATGTAATATTACCGTAGAACGCAATATTCAATTACGTCAAAGCTTTACGTACGTAATGCGGTATAATTCGCACTGCAACACAAAAATATTTCTATGCGCACGAAAATTCACCATTGTTGACGGAAAGTATAAGCCCGAACCCCAGTAAGCCAAATATTCTCCTGGATTGAACCAATAAATGTATTTATTAATTAATATTTGAGTATATATATAAACTATATCAGGTCATTGCATCAACATCAATGTAATTGAAAATTATTTATGCTCGTAACTTAATCGTTTAAAATATAAATTTATTATAAAAAAAAAAAAAAAGAAAAGAAAAAGGACTAGAAAAATGTCCATGAATATTCTATATTTAACTAGTGGCTTTCGACTACGTTACAGTGTGATTCTTTAAAATGTCAAGTATTTAATACTCAAGTATTATTTTCAAATGATGGAATTGTATTTATGGTATGTTTAACGATAGACACTGAATAAAAATATTCAAGTTTAAATTAATTAAAATACAAACGTTTTCATAGTTGATTTTATCGTTTTTATTGAGTAGATAACACAGCCTAACTAGTACTACCTAAAAGTATAATAAGAGACATGGTAGGTTTGTAATATTACGTATTAAATTAAGTTAGATTTTATAACAAATTCATTTTGTAACCGTTGTAAGATATATTATTCAATTTTCAATACTAAAGAAAGAAAATTTAAAAACTATATGAATTATTGACAACAAAACGTATCAAATGTTTGTGATTTTCATCGTTTCATATCCAATCATTAATATTAATTATTATACCAATATGAACAAATGACATTCAAATATGGGGACCTGCTAAGCCAGTGAACATCCGTCCCATCCAAGTCTTCTAATTAATCACCTTAAGATTTATACTTGGTGCTCCGTAGTAGGTACATTACAAATACAGCCCTTCATAATGACCTTAAACTATAGACGGCAAATTAATTTGCCAAAAATCATATTAAAAGATGTAATTCTAAATTAATTAGCAATACCAACTCTCTTATCAACAGCATGTCCTCTCTCACCTGAAAATTTATAATTATAGATTAATTTGATTTGTACGAATTGTGATCGGGACATTTATTAAGTTCCATCTGCAAATATCATGAACATTCGAAATTAAATAATAAATAGGTACTCGTTAAAAAACAATCATCTTGTATAATACTCGAGCGAACATAATATTGTACTATATTTATTATAGTATACAAAGGGACAAAACTGAATTTTTCATAAATCTTATAGTATAATATTTACAAAATTACAAAAATGCAGTTGAAATCTTGAAGGACAAAAAATTCAACCATAAAACAATTGATTCATTACGTTTCGTTTATAATCATTTAAAAGAAGAAACTATTGTTTTTAAAACGACATAATACACTACTCTACTTATATCATTTACTAGTGCTGTTGAAGCAGCAACTCGTTATATTGATAGTGAATAATATGAATTCATAGTAAGGATGCGCTTTAGATGTCCACTCTATGGCGTCTACGGTTTCTTATATCGTCACCGGGAAAGGGTTGATAAAGACCCTTCAAAATTTTCCGTGCAACAAAAGTTCTTTTCTTTCGTCGCAATATACATCATAAAATAGAGCCGGGAAAAAAATTAAATGTAGTACTAAAAATTTAAAAATAATAAAAAATAAAAATAATAAGTATTAGAAATAAGATATATAACTATAATAAAAATGTTTTTTAAACTTCAATAATAATAGTCAAGGATAAAACAAAAATTAATTCATTATTTATCACTAGAAAACTTATATTTCAATTTAGAACAAATTAGGCTGGTTTTTCATATCGAGCTAAAAAAAAAAAAAACATTCTTATTATAGTACTAAATTATTAATGCCACAAAGTAGAAGAACTCTGAAGAACTAAAATTGTTCCATAATTTTCATAATTAATTCTGTTTTATAGTTAACTACGTGTTTGTCAAATTTTAATCACGCTTTACTGAATAAAATTATAGTATATATATATTTAAATATATACTATATATAATTAAAATATATTATATATATAATAAAATTATAAGTTATCATAGTCTTGAGCAAGGTCATGCAGGTCATGCCTTGCCATGCAATTTTAATTTATGTTTTATTTCATATATTTCACGATACTTATCGAAGAGTTAATAAGAAATTTTTTGTTGTTTTATGTTAAGTAAACATTAATCGGGTTACAATGATTGAGAGAAAAATGGAGTTTATTAGACTGATTGGGTTTATTCGTGATATTGAACACTGACAACTTTCATAAAAAAAATTAAACTGAAGTACAATTTTCAATAGATGAAAGTTTTATCCGAAATTTGACTGTTGCAATTAAAAATTTAAATTGGTACTATTTTAATTAATTTTCACAACTTTAAAAGTAGTTTTCAAAATTGTGTAACAGATATTATATTAAGACTAAGACCGGAGCTTTCCATGCGCCGGTTTCGGTATTGGTTGATATTATAAAACTTAAAAGCAATGATAATTAATTGCATTAGAAGCGCGTACATATTACTGAGATAAATTCGTACTATTACACATCAGAGTATGTTTATAAGAATATACGTTTTTACAGATCTAAAGCTTCACAAAAAATAAAAAAATAAAAAAAATAAGTGGTTTAGGAATAGATACATGCGAAGCACATAACGTGATCTTTGTATACATTTTACACAGCAATTGTGTCAAGAAGATATGACGTCAGTAGTTATGTGAGTTGGACTGTAACCTTTTAATATCCATCAAAACGTACAGTGAGTAAAAATATTCATACCACTTACATAGTATTATCATTAAAGGGCAAAAAACTGTCTAATGAAAACAACAAATATCGTAGCTGTCAAATCTAAATGTTATACACCACGACTTTTAATTCTAAAGGATTTCGTGTCATAAACTTTTGATATTTCCGAGGTCATTTGATGTAGTTGAAATAATGATGGCACTGTAACTTCCTATGTGATTCTAACTGTGATATAATTTTTTTTCAGATTCTTGAAATATATCATATTTGTAAAATATAAACGTCAATTCACTTAAAAATATTTATTTTTGAAAATGTCAAATGTAAAATAATGTAAAATAATACGCAAAAAAATGAATAGGAAAGGATGGAAAGGATGAGAAAATTATTTATACGTTTCGCTAATCCTGTAAAACAAAATAATGACCGAAATCGATTTCGTAAAACCATTGTGCCGAAGATTTCAGCATATTTTTTAAGTTTCCAAAGAATAATTACGAGAAAATTTCTACAATGACCTATCTTAAATACACGACTGCGTTAAAATTTCAATCTACTGTATTGAGTGGATACCTTGAAACTGCATAAAACTTCTAAAGCACTTTTTTAAAACAAAAAAAATGTAGGTCCAAGAAAAAACACTATATTATTTTTACTTAATCTTCTTAGTCGTATAGTTCTTTTATGTTTTATCCAAATACTATTGTTCTATTTCACCATACAATTGACTTTTAGCAATAAAATCTAAATGTAATAAAATAGTACTGAACCGTTTCGTTTACAATAAATTTAAATGTTCGAATGTGCAATAGAATATAATATAACAATTACACTCTTTATAATCAAGGTAATTACCAAAATTCTGATATAGTATCACATCAAAATCAATACAAATTATACATTACGGATAGATATACTAAAGACAGTTAACGGCGAAAATTTATCGTGTGATAGTCGAATCTGTGTTATGTCATTCAAATGTATTATGTAATATTGTATGCTTAATAATATATATATATATTTAAAAATAAAACACCAATTCAGACTTATTCAAAATATTATGAAATCTACGAACATAATTACAAATGTCGTTTAGGGAATGGATATAGGTTATCAGTTATCTAAAAAAGACCATCAGACTTGGTGTATGTTACTCAAATCAAATACTGTAATTTAACAAAATTTAATGATCAAATTAATAACTGAATACGATGTGAATCATATTTTACAAACTTATATAGTAGGTATATAATTGTTTATAATTTTTAAAAAAATCATCTAAGTTTGGAACTTTCGATAGTAATCGGTATCCGAAATAGCGCTGACCAAGGTTTTGTGAAAAAGACCAAAAATGTTTTATGTGCCTTACTCTTTTTAATACCAGTGCCGTGTAGAAACATAAACAAACAACTGTATAGATCTTGTTGATTGATAATCCGTAACTGAGTATACCCGACCTTTTTCCAAATCGTTTGATAATCCAGTATTAATAATTTTACGATGCGTAATGTAATTAAGTTAAAAAAATATTACCTTGAATTTCGTGTCACTATTAAATTGATCGCCTTTTTTTCTCGTACAATAAATCAATTGCTTTGTTATTCTGGATTTATTGTACAAGAATTAACAGTTTTGATACAACATTTTTATATATTTCACATAGTTTATTTTATTTTTTCCATTGCTTATGCGATACGATTATATGATATACAATAAAAGTAACACACTATGATTGTGCATGTAAAAAATAATATTATAATTTATAAATAAACAAATATTTTATATAAAAAAATAAATAAAGAAATAAAAGTTGAGACTGGAGTTATGGATTATTAAGTTTGTAAAGTTCGACCTATTTTGAATTTGTTCTTATTCGGTCACCATTTTATTGACTTTGTATATACCTCACGAAGAATTTTTAAATTTGAAACCGGTCGTATATTACAAATATATAATATATAATAATGTACAGATATTTTTATATTTATATATTTTATTATATATAATAAATAATAATGTACAGACTCCTGTACATTTTCTAAGAAAACATAACGATGACGGATCAAACATATGAGTTATTTATTTCGTTACAAATAAAAAAAAAAAAGAAACAACAATGCTTACCTAAACGGGGATATTTATAATTTATATATTACACAAGAGTTAAATTATATATACGAATGTCATCCTAATGGTATAACGAATTTTTTTTAATTTTTTTTTTTTTTTTTTGACACTTAAATATAACATTTCAATGCAGTTTTAGTTTTACGTAACATTTTCTATACCTACATGTTCTTTCTCCTTAAGTTACAATCTTTTTAAATATTTATGCGTATTATTATATACAAAACAGTGTTATAGGTAAAGTTTATAATACTATCTCTGTGAAAACATCGACTATCTGTCTCTAACCAACATGCATCGGTAACATTATGATAACGTTACGGTAAACATTCCAAGGTTTATCGAAAAAAAAAATTATGTGTATATATTATATTGTATATGATTCTAAAGATACGAAGAACATTGAAAATTGCTTAGACTACTCTAAGTAACGGTCATCGTCGAAGAATGTTAACGTTTCCAATTGCACAGATATCGGTAAAAACTTACATTGAGGATTACCAGACCTTCACGTTTTTATAATAATTGTAAGGAAAATTTAACTTTTTCGTGCTATCCACTTCACATTTAGTTAAATAATTTGATTGAATTCATTTCTTATTTAATATAATATGAATATAATGATTTTTTAATCTTCATAAATGTTGTGTGTTATGATAAATAAAATATAACATTTTAATATTTTAATATGACATTTTCAAAACAATATACATATACAATGAAAATAACACGTTTCAATGTAAATTTTTAATTTGTTAAAATGTTTCTAAGATTGAGAATCATGAACTGTTTTCTGTTTGTAAACTTATACTAATTTTAGATGTTTCGTTTGACACTGATTTATGTTAAATAATTCCAAAACTTTTATCAAAACAGAAATAATGTCAATGCAACCGTGGGTAAATTAAGTAAATTTCTCTAGATATATTTAGAAAATTCACGAATCAAATAAATTTTAGTCGGTACAAATATTTTGCATTTCAAAAAAGTATAACAAAAGTTATAGTTGTCATAATATCTTGTATTGCTAATTTTAATATTATCAATCTAAAAAAAAATAACATAAATTTTACACGGATAGACTTGAAAAAATGTGAGCTTATGTAATGGTTGATCGTATTGAAATAAGCTTGAAAAAAAACTCATTTAATATAAAAGTCTACACACATTTTTGTAATAAAAACTTCCGATCAGGAAGCTGTGGCCGAATTTGGTTTCCACGAAGTTTATACGTTTGGGTCACTGAACACTGACGTTAAAACCACATTTTTTTTGCAATTTAATTATAATTATTATAATGCAGTGTAGAAAGTTTTAAGATATTCTCGACATGATCCAGAGCAAAAGTTATCCAAAATCAAATCGTATATAAATACACTTATTAATATGTATTAATTTTTTTTTATGTGTTCCGTAACAAAGGAATTCTCGAAGCTGTAAAATAAAAATATCAATAGGATTACACAAATTATCATATTTCTAATATATATAATAATTCGTTACTATTTCGGTTTTAACAAAAGTTTTATGGTAAAAATAATAGAATATGCTATACAAATCTATGCATAATTTATTACTAACTTCAATCTTTTGTAGAAAACTTTAAATCACACTAAGTTACTGATAAAATTGCAATTCCTAGACTCGATATTCATATCACGTGTTAACGTCTAGTCCAGCAGTAGTAAATATTGTGTACCACGTAGACCCCTGTAAAAATAATCTTTGAAGCCATCAGACCTCTTAGGAGTTTGTTAGTAAAAAAAAATATTACTTCAATAACTTATTTTTTCAATATAATTCAATAACATACAAGCACATTATTTGTGTGTATCATTAGGAAGGCTATAGTTTCGCGGAGCCTAGGTCAAGAACCTCTGGCCTGGTCCATCAAGACGAGCCTTTTGGTTTTGGTTTAAACGCATTTCAAACGTACACAAGATAAAGGGATTCATTTCTTATGTGTAAAAACTCGCAAAATATAATTTACTACACCACCTTTTGAAACCTGTATAGTAAAACCCTCGGATAGCATAATATTAGTTTATCGAAGTAAAAACATCCCATAATTAATTTAGAAAGATAAATTATGAAATTATTGTCTGATATGAGTACCTAAAATCGATTAATTACCCTTATAGATAAATATATTATTGGATTAGTATAACCAAACAGTATAACTATGGTCTTTCAATTCATTATTCATATATGATTTTTATTTTATACTTTGAACGTGTATTAATTATTCTGATTTGCTAATTTACGTAAAAATGAAAACTGCATACACATAGCAGATCACTCTGTATAAAACGATATAAACTGTACAATAAAATATTCCTTTTTCATACGTCAATTGATCACTGATCCAGCTTCACACTAATAATCACGAATGCATTACTAACGTAATGTGCGCAGGATAATAATTTCAGACGAGTATAGTATTCTTACAAAGCAAATAAATGTTTATTTCTAAAGATCAATTCCCCTACAACACTACTATACCTAAAATCGACGAATTAATCATGTTCAGAGTTCGACGTGTTTTATTATATATATAACATGTTTGTGTGTGTGTGGGTGTGTCATGTGTATATAAATACACGATGAAAATACAATGTCAACATATATTCTAATACTATTTTAAATCGTAAAAAGATGCGTCTATGATTACAAAAGACGAACATACTCGACAATCGGATCAGTGCATATTATAAATACATAGAAATTGAACTTATGGCATTTTATCGAACGCACGGACATGTTTGAAGCGCACGCGACATTGTACCATCAAACGATTTCTGCGTATACGTCACATTGGGTATTCCGTGTAATTACTATTCGAAATTTGTGTCGTTTGAGTTTTTAAAATAAAAGTGAGGTGTTGCCTTGAAATCGCAATTTATTTCTGCTCTCGACACAATGATAATCCGTTGTTCCGTTTTGATAATATAACAATGATAATTCGTTCTCGTTCTACTGTTATACGTGTGAAAAGGTTCGTTTTCGTATTACATTTATATAGTGTCTTCAATCGATCGTACAAAAATGTCTGTAGTATATTTGTCAAAAGAACTCGGGGACTTGCAGACAGGTAGCTTTGATGTTTCCATAAATCTTAAAACTGGAAGACGATTCGAGTTTCTAGACTATAAGTTGAACAAAAAAATTGTTCGGAAAAAATAAAACTGTATAAGTATAGTTATAACTAGGGTTCGAAAGTCGATGACTTTAAAAACATTAAAAAAAACCTAAAAAAATGCTATTATGACATACAAATTATTAAAAATGTCGTTAAAAATTAAATTAAAAAATTAAAAATAACTATTTATAAAGGTATCAAGCTTACAAATTGCCCTGGAAAAGAAGTTACCCTAAGGGTGGACCTTGAGACAGGTCTGGTAGGTAAAATAATATTCACTACAACACGACAACGATGAGTGTAATCGGCGTGATAAAATCAGATAGATACTAATCTTAGTTCGTGGTAATTTTAAGTTATTAGTATAATGTAATGATCGACATGAAACAATAAGAAATTAAATAGTGTGAAATTATTAAAAATTACTATAAATGTGGGAAATTACTTAAATATGTTAATAAATTACTTGAAAATTAATAAACACCAAAAAATACAAAATAAAAATTAGTTATTAAGATTTAAGTGCTAATGTAACACATTTGTGGCCTGAAGAGCATCGTCTAAAAAGTTTCAAACCAAAAATGCAAAATGCATCAACTTCCGAGCCCTAGTTATAACTACGTAACTATAAAAGCATATACAACTATATTCTTACGATTTGCAATCAAATGTTTTGTGATCATTCGCGACACCATACACTGTTATTTATGATGTCGCAAATATCGCATATTTATGTAATATGAATATAATATTGAATTTAATAACGGAAATAGCAAGTGAAAAATCGAATAATATTCTTCTGGATGTTTATCTTTTTTTTTTTAATTTACATTATCATAAACATGCAGAACTTCAACTTATACTCACAATTCTCACCGATACAGAATTCAAGTCCATATCGTTCTATTGAAATTTACAATATTATATCAGATGCGAATAGTAATAGATAATATTGTAATAGGAATGCATGTAATAACAATGTTGTCATTAATTTTTCGACGTCTCAGTTTGTTCGGCTACGAAACACGCCTTTTCACTAAAACTTTTAATTCGAATGTTTAAATATAGCAATTCAGAACAGAACAGTCTTTATGACTGCGATGACGAAACATCTGAAAATATAAAAACCTGTATAATTTTGGGACATTGTATTATTCTCAATAAAATTTCACAGAAGAAACTTTGTGATTAAAAAACTTATCGTTTAAAACAGATATCGTCGTAAATGTTGTGTTTTATATGGAAATTATTTTTGCTCACAGGGTACTTTTTCTTGTGATTTAAAACTATGATGACAATGATGATTAATGATGAATAATTTGATTATGTTGATCGCTACGTCCACGGCACAAATCATATAAGAGTTAATCAGTTACAGTGGTGGACACAATAATAATGGTTATAATTATAATATTAGTATTAATAAGAGCAATAATAATGGTTATAATGAGTAATAAACAACAATGATTATGACAGGAATCGATTTTTAATTATTTTTGCTTGCATTATGAGCTTAAAATGTAATGCACGGTATAATGATATTGTCATTTGGAGGGTTTTATGATGGCAATCATCGTGACCTAATTACGGTCCACTCAAGACACACATAATCTTTTTCGGTTCAACGTTGGTGCATGGTTATTATTTTTAAGGAAAAAATTACAAAAGTAATTATAACAGAATATAACGGTATTATAATTCGGCGAACGTTCACGAATTTTAATAGTAATTAGCCCTTCTCAGCGATGGTTTTTACACGTCTGAATTGTATATATATTATGTACAGTGTTGAGTACAGAGCGATTTCTAAAATTTTGATTAGGATAAATTAAGACAAAAAATAATTAAAAAGTCTACAATATCTAGATATCGATGCCAACCATGCATATGGAGAGGAGGAAGGTTGGGTGGTTTTTATCCAAAAAATATTGATGTTCAATTTTAATAAAAAATTTAAATTTAAATTTAAATTAAACTTTATTGTACTTCTTAGTATTATTCTTATCAATCAAGACGGATAAGTGTGGTGAAACCTGAAAGCGCATTTTAAATGGAAAACGAAAATATATTTTGTCTTCAATACTGTGGTAAATCGGTTTAATAAAATTTTGAAATGATATAAGTGATGTGAAAAAAAAAAGAACAATTATTAAACAACCGTTAATTTTTTTCATACCATCATTTGATTTGTAACTTTTTTAAATCGTCAGTTTAGCGTGTATATACATTAAACAAAATATTCTTAAGTATACCAAGAACAAATACAATTATATTAATTTAAATATAGATGCAAGATGAGTGAAAAACCATGATGCACTCCAAAGAACATTGAAATTTATTATCTGGTGTAATAAGCGTTAGAAGAGTTTGAGAACCATCATAATATTGATACTTCGTCATCATCTTTATAAATATTTAATGCTATTATTAAAAGTAAGTTGGTTATTAACATGTAAACTAGTTGTTAATTTATTTTCTCTAAAATGTTCTCTCTGCAAAGTTGTACAAAAATTAAGCTGTGATCTTTATGAAGTATGTTAACATATCGAAAACATATCCGAAAATTCAATGAAAGAACTGAAAAAAACGCCAACGTAGAGAATTAAATTTTAATTAATATATCTAAAAATACGTTAAAATAAATTAATAATAAAATAGGTATGACGAGAAATCATTCAATAAATTACATCAACATTAAAATCAAGGATCCCAAAGAATATTTTCGAATTTAAATTTACAGATTTCTTACGATTTTTTACAACTAAATTAATGATTTAATAACATTCCTCGCAAAATATTATTTCTACATTTTGTGCTAACAAAAAATATAAAAATATTAAGCTTTGGGTTGATTTTTATATTTTTATTTTTATTTTTAATATGACAGACAAAATGGACCAACATTTTGGAAAAATATAAGCCATCAAATGTTTGCGTTGTCTCAGTGAAATTAAAATTTTTTCACGTAATTTTTTTTTATTTATCAAATGTGTTGGGAATTTTACCTGAAAATACTATATAAAATACCTGAAAAGATGAAAGAATGTTTTCAACTGTAAGACACCTCAAAATGTTCTTAAGAAATTGAGCCAGACAAGAAATATTAGTAGGACTAGTACACGCTCATAAATGTATGAGCGTGCATAGAATTATAAAAATTAAAATCAAAGAAAATATTTTAGAAAAATTAAATTAGTATATTAATATTATACGTACACTTCTTAATATATATATATATATATATGCATGACATGCATTTTATGTATGTATGTATATATTCAAATTGTATATTAAATTATTGTAGAATATAATTAAAGCAGAAATATAGGCTAATTTAATAATTACTTCTGTATACCATGCACCACCAGTATGTGCGTGTAATCATGGTGAATTTTATCACTTAAGTGTCAATGTTACAGACGACTTGAAAGTTTCATCAACATTTCAAATTACGCGAACAGAACTCGAGTTATAAGTACCTATACATCTGTGATAAGTGTAGTCGAATTGCAGATATACTCGTACTAATGCAAATGAAAATATTAATTGAATTACTCACCCACAACCACAGGTATACGACATTTCAAATTATAATTGAGTCATTCGTGGCATATCAACCACTATAACAGACATCAGATTTTATTATCATAAAATATTTAAAACATGAAATACATAAAAAACCTATTATCAATTTTTAATCACAATAAAAAAAAAGCAATGTCACAACTTTACATCTAGAGTCATGATAGAGAGAACATTCTATAATCGCCAATTTTTTGTAACACAATACGTATGCAAATTAAGTGGGACATTTATAAAAGACAAATATCTCTTGAGTGAAAAATAAAGTTGTATCGAAAACAAATTAAGGAAAACATGGTAGAGCAACTTTCAGTTACATTTTTTAATGCAATAAGTTATTCACAAGCACCTTTAAATGTCAACTGCTGAATTTTTTTCACCTTTTACACCAGCTAAAATCATTCATATGACTCTTATTAGACTACAGTTCCAGAGTAGTAGTGTTGACCGAGATCCCCTGGTGCCGTCGGTTCAAAATAGAAAAACAAGACCTCAAGGTTCAAAAATTTTACCTACTGTATCATTATCATCGGATTTCTTCAAAAACAATTCTAGCAAAGCGTATCATAAATGTGAGCATTTTTTATTTTTGTATTTACTTCTTCATTTATTTTATACAAAAAAATATATAGGAAGAAACGAATAGTTTTAATTAAGAGTTGATAGTCCACACATGAAAAGAGATCATTATTAAAAATTATTTCAATTACCTAATTCATTTTTATAGTGTGCAAGTATTGGTCTCGCAAAAATCGGCTTGCAAAATCTTTTGATTCTGTTCACGCTAATATATATATATATGTTTTTGATTAAATTTAGTTCGAAGTAAATTATCGAAAAATAATTAATAACTAGAATGTGAGCATAAATGGTATAATAATATGCAGTGGTATATTTCAACTGTATGGAACAAAACAAATATAGTGTCTAACGAAAGCCATAATAATTGAATGAAGTGTGATAAGCTATGTCCAACGACAGTTTAGTCACTTTAAATTTTTGAATTCGGTCACCTTCAGGAACTTATATTGATGTTATCAAAGTACAAGTAATAATATAAATAGTAAATAAACCTTTAAATAAAACCTACAAACATTATATTCACTCAGGTAAAAAACCCCAACGTATTATTTTTTATAAATACATTTTATGGGTAAAAAAAATTGTTAAAACATAGTAAATACAAACTTATTATAATAAGTAAGCAACGGAGTGAAAAGAGTATGAGGTGCGTGCGTTCATGTTGAGCCGTACGGCCGAACTTGATAAACAAGTTAAATGGGTATTTATTTATTTTAACTAGGTGCGATGAAATCAATGTACCAAAAAATCGCGGAATATACGCTTTAAAAAATAGCAAAATATGTTAATAAAAAAAAACAATAAGAATTCAGAAAATTCCTAAACATGCTTCGAAGTATCAATTGGTACCCGTGAGGGTACGTAAATATAATAACACAGTGAATACGCCTGTGGTGCGACGGTTATTTGAGTGCAAAAATACATAATGTAATACATAATAAAATAAAAAATTCGTAATTTATGTCCAATACGTATTAGACGCTAATTAAATACCACAATATAACCTTATCTGTAATGTTTTTCAAAAATATTATTTAACAATATAAGAAACTATGATCGTTTTAGGCTATAATATATTTAAATATTAGATATATAAAATATTAATAATAATTATATAAAAAGCAAGAGAAAAAAAAACTGAAATATGAATGTATTATGAAATTAAATGCCTCAATTCTCTAGAATGATAATACAATTAATTAGATTTGTTTGTCACTGTATTAATTATAACATATATTTTCAATATATAAATGTTAATTATATAGAATTATAGTAAAATAATTACTAATAATAAATAATTAAAATAATAACTACCTATTATATATACGAAAGATATTTTACCGTAATAAATATGATTAATAATGCAATTTTATGTGTAATATTGAGTTGTGTATTTATATAATACAAGGGTCTATGTTTATTAAAATCAAAAGTTTAATGTAAATATTTTTAAATACTAGTATAGCATAAATATTGACAAATATGAAGTATTAAATATAAGATATAATTAAGTTCATATATTTCAATATATAAAAAATAAATACTTATATGTAATGAGATATTAAAAAAAAGAACTTGTTAGATTAAGTTGATAATTTATTTGTATGTAATTAATATTTTATTATTTTTATAACTTTTTCTTTTGAATTGAATGAAATAAAGAAATGGGTTCTAGTTGGTACCTATTTTGAAAGAAGAATGGTAATTTTAAATTTTTTAATAATTGCGAAAAACGGGCCAAAAATCATAAAAAAACAACATTTACGGCATACTAGCTAGTTTTCGAATAAATTAAATTTTTGTTTTCATAAAATAACTAAAACAAAAAAAAATATTAATTTTAGAAAATTTCAATTTTTATTTAATAATTATTATAATATAATATTAAATAATAATTATTATATCATTTTTAGGTCTTTGAGTGTTGAGTGGCCAACAGGGGAATAAAACAGAGTATAAATGATGCGGAAATGAGAACGCTTAATTGGACGAGAGGACTATCAAGAGAAGATAGAATTAGGAACGAATATGTGAGAATTAATATTGGTGTAGCGTTATTGGTATAGCGACAAGATGAGAGAAAATAGACTGAGATGGTTTAGTGGTGTAATGAGAGGAGAGGAAACAAATGCAGTAAGAATGATTATAAAAATGAATGTTGAAGGAAAAATAAGAAGACCAAAAGAGATGGTTGGATACGATTGACATTAATATGATGTAGTGATGATGGTGATGATGGTGTGTGCGTAGAGGATGTAGAAAATCAAGATGAATGGAGATTTTGGACAAGGGTAGCCTACCCCAAATAGTTTGGAGAAAGGCAAAGGAAAAGAAAAAGAAGATTAGCTACCTATGAAAAAATATTGAAAAGATTAATTTCTGCTATTCATAGTAAATTGTAATTTTTATGATTTCTTAGTTTTTTTGAAAATTTTGGTAAAATAATTTCGGCGAAGAAAAATTCTTAAAAATGTAAAACGAAACATTTCATTTCATAGAACAGAGTAAACATTTACCACTTGAATATTTCTCTAATTATCACTTTTTTTTTTGATTTAAAAGTAAATTTCCTTAAATTCATTTTTTATCATTATGTTCCTGACTGAAACTACCTATCCTTTGTCATATTGATCATTTTTGTCATCTTTGTTATATAATCGATATCAATAGCTATACAGTTAACTTTTAATAAATACATTAAATACATAATTATAGTAGTTAAAATATTATTTAGCTATATTTCAATTTGGTATTTGATTGTATTACAATTTAGTATACAATATTAACAATATATTTGTGTAACTTTCAATGCTTAAAAAAGTCTGCAAAATATTAAATCTAGACAAAAATTTTAAAATCGATAAAATAAATAAAATTAATAATAATAATATTCTAAAATTTAATATCTTTAATTTAAACACTTAAATATTTTTTTAGAATTGAGACACATGTAGTAGTGCACATTTTATCATTATATAGCACTATAAGACAATACATAAATAAAAATTTGTGGAAAAAAAAGCTTTTCAAAACGCATAAAATATTTGGTTTTTTTCCACGAAAGAATTCGAATATTATTTTTTTAATTTTAAGCACTTTCATGTATTTTACACTTTTTTTACAATGCACATAGTCCGTGTGGCCTTGTATATTAAAGGTGGATATATAGTCGTATAAGCATCGTAATAGTTGGAATCCTTTTACTACTACTAAAAAAATGTTGAAATATTTTTAAAACTTCTAACAAACATTGCCAATTGTTTATAAAAATAAATATCAAAAAATAAAAATAAAACACTCGATTTGTTCGGTTTCCGCTGTAACTCTTTTTTTATTCAGCGTAATGAATATATATACAGTAAAACCTCGCTTAGACGAAACTTCGGTAAGACGGAAACCTCGGTATTACGGAAAATTTGTTTGGTCCCGTTTGAAATTACATATATATAAATCCCGCCAAGAAGGAAACCTCATCAAGCCGGAAACGGACAAAATATTGTAATAAAAGTTGAAAACCCTCGCTAAGACGGAAATATAACATGATTTTCATAAAATAAATTTATTTTCATATTATCGATATCCATATATAATCGATATATTTGTACGATGAAATTACATTATAATGGTAATACAAATACAAAAAAAATCAACAACCAATTTTTTTCAAAAAATATAATTATTATTTATATATACTGGCTAAAAATACGTATGTAATTTTTAATTTAATTCAATTTTATTTTTTAAACCCCGTCAAGACGGAAACCCCGTTAACACGGAAAAATTGCATGGTCCCAAGCGATTCTGTCTTATTGAGGTTTTACTGTAATACAATATAAGGCTATGATGTGTTTATCAAAACGATTATTTTTTATTCGTGCAAAAAATATGGGATACGCTATACGCTCATATAATGAATGGGTTTTTTTTCAATTTTTTCCGCTTTTTTTATTTACACACGCTAACGCCTCGATTTATAATTTAACAGAAAATAAGAAATTTCACGTCTTATGATTTTTGATTGTGTTATGATGATAAATTTACCAATTATTTTTATTTCATATTTGTGACATTATCAATCATGTTTTTTTTAATAAGTAAATTGCCATAAAATACATTCATTATATTCCAACACGTATGATGGTTTATGCACATAAAATGATCGCTGATCGTGGGAACCAAAATTAAAATTTCTTTTTTAATCCATAAACAAAATGAGTATATTTAGAATATTTTCTCAACACACTACACGGAATTCGTCGAAAAATGGTTAATACTTTCTTACAACCATATCATAATATCATGTGTTACGCACATACAATGTGAACAACACACTGCAGTTATTTTGGATGAAATAATTTTATCTTATAAATATTTTTATAATTTTATACTATTATATTTTATATAATTGATAATAAAAAGTATTAAATGTTTAATAATTCATCGTTGAAACGATTAGAGTCTGAATAGAGACGATAATAAATGATCGGTATCTCATTAATTTCGTTTTCAAAATTAATAACTTCCGAATCTCACATTTTTATAAGCATTATTTTAAAATATATTTTTCGTTCACCTTAGTAAAAAGTTGTAGGGGAAAAAAACACGTGAATTTGTATGTTTAATAACGTGGTGATACGATAGTATATTCTAAAATTGATAAAAAAATAAATCGAAAAAAAAGTTGATTGCGTGGAAAGCACGGTACACCAGTAGGGCGAAACGAGTGCTGACATGATAGGCGATCCACAGAGATTTTAAGTTTACGGGGATCGATGTTGGTCAATGAATCATTCAAAATCAAAACAAAACCGAAATCGATTTAAAAGCGGACCACACAATAACGCAAACGGGCATAATAATATATTTTAAAGGAAAACTTTCAAAACGCGCACTACCATACGTGTTTCCCGGGTCCGCCGAAGCGGTTTTATTGATTCTGTTACGTATGGACAATAGGTAAAACGATATACAGATGAAAAACGATAAGATTTGAAACAAATCACCGAGGATGGCGATTACCACTGTACCACACAGCCGCGTCGTTTTGTAACGCAAGAATATTGTACGTGCCAACGGATCCCTCTGGATCGATTTGGTCACGTTAACGGGAATACGGAAAACGCGTGTGCGGCAGTCGCTGCTGTGATATAACGATAAAGGTTGATTATACACGTTCAGTTTTACTTGCGCAAACTGGCTTGTACAAATCTGATTTGCAGAAATTAAGAATCACTCAAGTATGGTTCCATACGTTCAAATGTTTACACAATCATTTGGTTTTATCACACTCTAGTCATTTGGTGATATCAGCTATTAATTGATCTTGTCAAATATTTATATTAATCCATCATAAATAATCACTATACTCTTTACTTTTTACTTTCCACAGGAATGGAAACGATTTGTACAATTCAATAAAATCCGCGATGAATTCTTTATTAAAAGACATTATACACAATGTATAAATACTAAAAACTGTATAGGTATCTAATAAAAAACGTTAAATTTTAAGTTATGTAAACCTACACAAATTATAATTTAATTATTATTGAAATGATATGCTATAATATTTATAAAGATAAAGTGATAAGAAAACAGTTGTGCTATTTATTATGACCAAAATACTTGCACAAACCTCAAATAATCGTTTACACTTTCAAATGTAATTTTAATTTGCGGCAATCAGATTTGTACAAGTCAGTTTGCGCAAGTAAAACTGAACGTGTAAACCCACCTTAAGACGGCCATTAGTACATACGCTTCGTGTGACGCCATCGGCCACTATTATTGTGATCGCGGTCTAGTGCAATAATGATCAGATGTGCAATTAATTACGATTATACGATTTTGTAAGTGATCACCACCACCGCTCGGAACCCAACCGCATATTCGTGTATACGTATATACACGTATGTTCGATACGGGCAATATTATATATGTTTTGTACGTCAACGAGACGACCGCCGCCGCGTGCACACCTATCAGATAGGCGATTTTTCACTAATTTTTTTTTTTTTTGATACATATTTATTTTTTTTAATGACGTCCGCTACCACGTGCACCGGTGACCTAGTTTACGAGCACCTCCGTCGCGTGAAAAACATAAATCATCTGTGTTTCTACCCCCATCCCCCGGACCATCAAAGTTCTTTCCTGCGATTAATTCCACGCGTAACGTACATTGGATTTTGTAATTTATGCGTCGTAATTGAACGTGAATAAAAACGCATTAATGAGATCAGAATTCTGTACATACATATACATACCAATATATATTTTTTAATTTTTTTTTTTTTTTTAAATAAAACTATATATTGTTAGTATTAACACCACACTACGTAAGGTCAAAGAGTACAGCTTGGGTGAACGTGTAATAAAAATATAATCTTAGTAGTAATTAAAATATTCAGTGGTAGTTAATGTATGCTATAACATTATTTCTTCTATTCTTATAAATAACTGAATTCACATCTCCAATAAGAATACCAGAGCAATACCGACGGTCCATAGTTTTTATTAACATTTTTAAATATTTTATAAAATAAAAATTATTTCAATACACAAGTGGATATGCGGTGTGAGAAAGGTATAGAGCTTTTACCTTTTTATTTTTTTTTTTTATAATCGATAACTGTTTTTCACATTGCTTCGAGCCAATCGATGGGCCATCGCCATCAAAACTCTAACTCCCTAAGACCTGTCGGAATAACTCTGTTTTAACTTTGTATTGATAATTTGTAACCTCTCTGTATGCACTTTATACATACATGCATAATGCAAACATTTTAGAACGCTTTGGAGATCAGGAAACATAGGATAAGTTGAAACACAGAGACAGACGACCACGTGGTATTGTCATTTAATATACATTTATCTTTTTATCGGAAACTAGAAAAAAGTAATAAAAATTCGCTGTCGCAATATACGCAACCACCCGTGTTCGAGGATTAGACTTCTAGACAAACGTTTTTTTGTAGTTCACTCGTAAGTTAAAAATACGCGTCCGTGTCATGTCGTGGGCGAACCTCAAAACAATTACAGCGAAAAGTTTTACGTCGGTTAACGCCCTACTAGAACGATAAATAATCGGTCGAACCGTATTTATACGCGTATCTTACGATACAACTAATTACTCGTTGTATGCGCACTGCAAATAGTAATACATAAAAGTGATTAATCTAGTTTTTTAATTAATCCAAAACTTTGTAACAGTTCTCCGAGTAATGAACATACCTCGGGTTCGATACTTAATAAAAATTATTGTTCAAAAACGATAACAATAATATGAACATAAATATATCTATGTGGAATCGTACATGGCAACGCGTTTTTATTTTTAACTCCAAAAACATTTAAGTAGTCATGGAGGTAACCGCATGTGCAGTCTTTTTAACGTACAAAACAATCTTGGATTGATCAACAAGTACCATAATTGGAAACATCAGAAGACGGATAGATAACGGAAGTCGAACACCGCGAATTTCGACTGAAACTCTTATTCGTCGACATTTATTCATTACAACACATATGATTTTATCGTTCCATCAGAAATTTCCTGAAGTCTGTCCGTAAACGTTACGTTACCCGATTAACAGCCTACACATAGATATACATTTTTATATCTTCGCATATGTAAATGTAAAATAATACGTTTTAACGTAACATCAATAAATAAATTATACGGGACTAAATAAACTTTAAGTTGTTCATTTGTGATATTATTCAAAGTAGTATTGTTTATTATTCAAGTTTTTGGTTATTCGGAGAATAGAAAGTTCGTATTTAAGTAAATTAAGATCGTGAATTAAACGTTACCGAACAATAATGCCCTGATTTTCGTTAAACGGTTAACTTTCCTATAAGATAAACAATCTTTGTTACTATCTCGAGATTATTTAATGATTTATTATTATTATTGTTGTCCACCGATCAGTAAGACAAATATAACTGTCATATATTTTCAGAGTAGTAAGAACATTACCCCCATTAGGCGGGGAACAAATAAGTTAATACATATCATTGCATTGGGTTCTGGAATTGAATAAAGAAAAAAAGAAACAATGGGCAGAATCATCTGAAAAGGGTAAGAAATCCCGATTTCAACAAATCAGAACTGCAAATATTAAAATAGAACGAATTTTATTGTATATACCGTTTATAACATAAGTGATACGAAACCAAAATCTGTTTATTGATATAAATATATGTTTGGAAAAACAAAAATGTTGAAAATGATAAATTGACTTTTAAAACATTTTTTTCCCCGCGAACGAAATGGAAATTAAAATCGAAATCGTTACAATCCGGTAAATCCGACAGAGATTTATATCGATATCAAAACGTATTTTTTATCATACTTATCACCCATAATTAATGGTTTGTTATTTTTGTTTTACGGAGGGTACACGGAAAACGTTTGCAATCAATGAACCGTAGAGCTAGATTTCCGAGGGCGTCCTACGCACAGACGGAAAATGACACGGATCATTTCCGTGGATTCGGTTTAAAGTGATTAACTATTTACGAAGACGAGTGAAACATAACATCGCTTCGGAAAAGAATAACGGGTCGAGCGTTCGATTATTGACGACGGCATTGCAGCCGGGTTGTGCCAAACGACTCACGTACTGTAAATTTGATTAGCGCGCGGAACGGAAATGTATTATTAATATTTAGAGCACCGGCGAGTGAGATGTACAACGTTCGTAATACCGTTAACCCGTTTTAATCGGATTACTCTTCATTGCAGCACCATTCCAACAAATCTATTCAGTATCATAGTACAATATAATGTTTATCCCGTTTTAAAAAAACATTAAAAACTTATTTATAATAAAAAAATTTAAAAAAATACGCAATTGTGGCGGCCGAGGTGAATATTTACGTAGTACATGCATTGCGGACGACAAATTGACGAGACACATTAAAATCCCACGGAAACTGTTGCAAGTAATAAAACATTATAACATCATGAAGTCGCTTAGTACTGTAGACGGCACGCACTTGGTTTAATTAACTGATTAACTTTGGCTACTTGTGTACACTACCAATGGACAGAGACGAATCGAATCGTCTCGATGTTTGTTGATGGTTACGCCGGAAAATATAACACAACGGTTTATGTAATATGGCCGTTTGATTATTTATTCGTGCGGTAAAATATGGTTGATAAATAGGTTTGAAAATCATTAAATAGAAGACAACGTGACGTCTGTTCATCCTTCGTTTACACGAGATAATTTGCGTGCATCGGGAATAATAATTGGCCTCAGTGGCCGGATGTGGTAGGCTCTTGAAAAACAAATGCTTTTGTGTAATGCAGTGATAACGAACACACACATATCGGATGGAAACGTTTAGAGAAACATTATTTGCTTGTTGATTAAAATCACGATTATGCTTCATAATTATTTAAATGTTATTATGTTTCACAACTATTATTATTAAACTTGCTTCTGTGAAGCCATTAGGTGTTCCAAAAAATTGGAAATCATTCGACTTTAGTAATTGATACAGTAATTATTATAGTTACTTATATTTACATAGTAATTCAAATCGTTTACAACTTACTACAAAAATTAAATAACTATAATTGAGTAAGCCGTGGTTATTAGAAAAAAATAAAAATATCCAAAATTAAAGTATAATGAAATATTAACGTTATTTAATTCTGAGTAAGTTCTTTGTTATCGAGTTACATTAAATAAACAATCCACCAAGCTATGACATTTAATCGTCCGCAACATCTGTTTTAATTTAGTTTAAGAAAAATTCGTTTCAAAAATAAAAAATAAAAATATTTGCTTTCCATTATATTCTTTAAGTTACACGATACAATTCATATAATTCAAAGTCATAATGCTATTTGATTAGATTTTAAAATATAACTTTTTTTAAATTCCAGAAAATGTAGATTTATAATATATATTTTTTAAACGCCTTCATTAATATTTAAAAATAATATTACATTTTTTTTCGTTATGGAAATTTCGTCTCTTAATTTTCAATGTAAACATGATTACAGTAATTTAAGTTATGTAGAATATTTGGACAACTTACGTGCCCAAACACAGACATTAAAAGAATTTTATAATTCTTCAATAATAATACGGAAAACTCAAACAATTTCCTGAGAAAAGTTACGTTTGTTTTTTTTTTTTTTTTCATGAAAGTTTTTTTTCGCAATTCCAAACACGCGAAAAGTATTCATACATATATAAACAACATACCCGCATAATGTATATGAATGAACTGAAATCGACCCAAAAGTAAAGTAGTAAGAAAAAAAAACAAAGAATTAAAGTTTTGTCTTTCCATATTTTTCAATAAATAATTTATTGAATTACATTTTTTGAAGCAAGTCCTAGAGCTTATCGGGGAAAAAAAATTATAAAAAAAGATATAGAACCATGTTTTATGTTCAATTCAAATCTGCATGGTCCCTATTAAATGGAACAGGCTGACCCAGCTTTGGCTTGAGGCTGTCTGGCCTATTGGTTCACTGGGCCGGGCAGGGTCGCATATTTCTTATAAGTATATTGGTCTAAGTGTACTTTGCTTTTTAAATTATTCTTAGATGGATTCGGGTTTAAGCTAATAGAAAAGAGTTGGGTTGTAATGACTCGGGCAATTTATATCAGTATACAGACTAGGTTGGGCAATTATTCAGCATATTATTTTAGTATTTGTATTTATGGATGAATAAAAAAATGTAATAAATGTATATAATATTATAATTTTATTTATTAAATAATAAATGTTTAAACGTAGAAAATTATATAAATATTTGTTGTATATAATTATGTCTTTACCTAGCCTGTTCGGCCATTCATCAAACTGGGTCAGACTTTCACCCGGTGGATCAGGCTTTTACTAGGTTGGTCTGAGCTAGGCATTTTATTAGAATGTTCAGGGCTGGGTGAGCTTCATTAGGTAATTTAAACTTTAGGACTTTCATAAATTAGAACAGTGGAGGTCTCTGATGAGCCAGGTTTTTCATATCAGAATATGAATTGGGCTGGACTTAAAAATCGGTCCATTGAGGGTCAAATTTCCATTATATTTATATGAATAAAGATCCTTAAAATGCATTTATTTTATTTTTCTTTGATTAGGAAAGAATGAATATTACATGTTCATATTTGTTGTACGTTAGAAACATATAAAATACTTAAAAAAGTACTCATAAAATTGTAGTGTACATTTGAGAATAGGTAGTAAACAACAAAAATCATAAGACACAAGGAAAAATAAAAAAATTTTCGTACCAGGGCCCACAAAATCTAGTTGTGGTACTGATTTGAATCAATGTATCTACATCATGTATCTTTTTACTTATCTTTCTTAGTATATAACATATTTCAATCCCCTTACATAAATTAATAAATTATTTTGATAATACATTTTACTTCAATACGTTGTGTAAATGGTCACAATTGCCATTTTTGGCACTAAATAGCCCCTTTGGTTTCAGTAACTAAACAAAAATAATAACTATATGTACGTACATAGTTGAGTATTTTACAAAATTTAATATACTATCGCGAACAGAATAAAACAAAGTTATGCGGTTTTAAATAACGCCTTATATATATACATAACAAGTGGGCTTGAATGCTCTGTTTGTTTTAAGGGTCGATGGTTTGGTATAGTAATTAGATTTAATTGAACGAGCGATAGAGTTTCAATATTGAGAGGGTTGGTGAAATAGATGGTGGTGGGGTGCATTCGATAAAATCAAAAAACCTTCATTACTAGCCATTTATTTGAAAACCACTGCAATGGCAGGTTAAGGTGTAAGATATATGCTTATACATGTATATATATATTTACGAACTTACAACTAGAATGGGCTGGGACTTGAATGCATGGGATTGGAAATGCGCCAACGCGTACTCTCAAAAAGACAAACCAAGGATAACAGACCTTTATAAATTATCCTGCAGAACGACTCACATTTTTAAGTGATATAATATGCGCAATATTATGTGCATTGTTATACGAAAAAGTTTTGCGAAAAGTTCAAAATATAGTAGAGCAAGAGAATGATGATCAATATCTGATCAATTCTTGTTGTAGGATATAGGAGACAGTGTTGGGAATTATCTATATAAATATTGTATTTGGTAGCTTAAAATAATTTTCGTAGGATATTTCTGGCCCACAAGATAAAAAATGATATAGAAACTCAAGCAAATATGTTAGTTTAAGTCAGTAAATCACCAACAAAATATAAAGAGTAAAATATGTATGTATAGTAATATGATAAAAATTTCCAAAAAATTTACTTCATCCACTACATATTTCATCGGTTTGTATCATAATTTATCTATTCATAATATTATATAAATAGTGTACATTTTCGACGGATATTCTTTGGTTACAAAAACCATGTACCAAAAAAACGTATATTTTCTTTTATATAACAACTATTTCTAATCGAGCACGTACATATAATACTATATACATGTAGTATGTGAATGTACTTGAGAGGGTAGGAAATCGAAACCCTCTCGAAATATTTTCAAAAATACTAATTTATTTTTATTTTTTTATATATGTTTCAATGAATCTCCAAATTGTTTTTGTGTACGTGCTTTGCACTGCTAACAACCGATATAACCAATAGTTAAACAATTATTTCTTTTTTTCAACAGACATACATTATTGTAGTACAATATTTTTTTGTTATTTTTTTTTCATTTTAAACGTACATTAAAAAATACCATGTACCTATATTTTCTGAACACGTACATTCATTATAATTATATTACAGCGGTGATCGATCACACAAACAAGATTACTTTTGAGTTGTCGATATATTTTATATCGATAGTTGCTCTAAAAGATTATACTATTAAATATTATGTATACATATATGTAAAAGTAGAATAAAATAAAAATTACTGGTCTTCCTAAGCCAATGCTTATTATTACATTGTAAAAATGTATAGAGTGACAGATTGAAGAAAATCGTTTTACAAAGGGTTTTAATTGAATTTGTTAGTTAATTGAGTAATTAACTTAAGTGGTTTGGGTATTCCGTAAAGAACCAATTTAGACTTTTTGTGTACGTTTGAAAAATAGCAAAATTCGTTAAAATTATGGCAATCAAAACTATTGAGTGTTATTTAAAAATTAAAAAGTATTACGATACTTTTTTTATGATTGTTATTTAAAACGAAATTAGACACCTTCTGAACAAAGAAAACTTTATTTTTCATATACGTAAGTGCAATAATTTATTTGATGAACGTAACAAGTCTTTAACAAGTTAAATGAAAAATTATCGTATTACGATAATTATATAAATGTCATAACTCATAATCATAATTTTTTTTTACACAAACTCTAGACTAGAACAGTTACATTTATTTCTATCTTGACTGCAACATCATATTAAAATTTTAAGCTGATGTGAATATATTTGATTTAAATTATGTTAATTTCGAAAAATTGTTTATTTCGCTTAACTTTTTCTCATTACCACAGTTTTTTTAAAATCTTGAATTTTTATTTCCGTATATGAACATATTTTACTTATCACTACATTATTTGAGTATGGAAATATTGAACTATGGTTAAAGTTTAAACAGTATCTGTTTATTATAATTCATAATCATTTTATAATTCACCGAAAAAATTCCATAAAATATAACCAGGAGAGGGATTGAAGTGTGCGCCTATATTTTCACTCAACAAATATATCCATAGCTAAAGCTGTTTGAAAATTTTCGTCGGGCAAAATAGCATTGGTCCTACGGGTAAATGTAAATCTAACGACATCGAATATCGTATTCATTGAAATAAACATATTTTAATATGAAACGCGTGGAAGTTAGCTGCAGTTTGTGCATGCACTCATAATATATTTATGTTTATAATAGCATTAATAACGCGTTTAAACCGCGGCTACTATTGCCCCTCTACCTGCACGTCGCTCTGTGGATATGGAATTAATACCGAATATTCTAAATTGTTCAATTAAAATAATGTATAATTCGATCGAGAATGGTTTATGCACGCCAACGTCAAAATACGCTTTACCATATTAGGTGAATTATATACATATAACGTAAATACGTATATAATTATATAAGAACTGAAGCCTCACTGTCCATTGACGATAATCCGATTTTATCGTACTGAATGAACGTGTGTTTGGCGTGCAGAGTGACCTTATATGTTAACGTTTTACGTCGTTTAGCGGAAATGATGCAACGTAACAATTATAATGATAACTAAATACCGAAAATAATACCTGAGCGGATATCCATGCGATATACAACCTGATTAATATTAATGAATTACATGTTTTGAGGCAGCCGGATAAAAACTTAAAAATAAAACATAATAATGAAATTGTTAAATATTATAAATTAAGATCCAGTTAGATATTTGTTTCAAAACCGACCGGTATAAGTTACAAAACAAATCGGTTAATATTTCACATGAATAAATTTTCGATTGTCGTAACTGAAGATTGGTGATTGCAATATTTTATTAAAATTATCAAAACTCTAACCATCTTCCAAACCATCCTCAACTAAGTTTAAAATCTTTTACGTTCTTATTTTAAATTATGACAGTTGTTTTGACAAAAAAAAAAAAAAAAAAAAAAAAAACCATCTACAATTTTTATAATTATATTATTAATAAACTCCTAGAACCGACAGATTTTTCGTTTTTACATTTATTTGATAATTATGTGACTTATTTATTTTATGAAATGCTTCATAAATATATTATAATAAAATTATTTTTTTTAAATCCCTTGTGGTATATGGACTGCCATGGTCCTTTAGATCTTTTAAAATGTTTATCTTAGTCGAAAATGTTGGCGTGGGTTGTGCGATAACTTTTCATATAATTCCGCGAAGTTTTTTTATTTTTAAAAAATCTTTTTTTTCCTGTCCACAGGCTAAAATGAAAATAAAAGTGAAGAAGAGACCCCAATGCGAATAGTAATAATTAAATAAAATTCCCTCAACAAATAAAAAAACATTAGGGACATTTTGCATAAATGTATGTGCTTTCAGTCTACTCAAAATATCTACCAAATTACATATCAAACTTGATGTAAAAGTTTCATATCTTACTATTACATTCTGTGTAGCAGGTGTACGTGTTCCAGTACGAAAATTGTCGTCACACATGAACTCCCAAACGTGTATATCATTGTATAATTTAATGCAAATTTCTCTGACTTATTCAACAAGACGTGGGTAATCAAAATTCAATTTGTGTTATGCAGAAGCGCGTTTTAATTGAGTCTTTGATACACGGTAATCTGGTACGTACTGGTATACGCGAGAATCGTGACCAAATATAACTTAACGTAACTTCTGTCTGCTATTAACGATTTACAGTTCAAAATCATGATTTTTAGATGTAGTATGAATGGCGCATATCTTGCTTCGGGTTGAACGACCCCGAATCATCCTTAGAAATGTTTTATAAGTTTTTGAAATGTGAACCCCTGCTTTTTATACAATCTTTAATATGGTCTAGTATAAATATCTACTTAATGTTTACAATAACTTTCTTAAATAGTTATGTTATCGTAGTAAATAAATAAAACGTTATGCGAAGAAACTGAAAACTGTTAGAATTCTTGTTGACTTTTTTGGTTTAAAAATGGCTATAGTGGTAGGAAAAACATAACTAACAATAACTAATGATAAACTATTAGTGTTATGTCATTAATTGTGTTACTAAAACGAAATATTATTTGACTAATATAATGATGAATTGGAATAACGTTTTGACAATTGTATTAAAGAATTTACATTCATGTAGTGCACATTAATGTGATTATAGTCACTGTGGACGTTTAACTCTTACCGTATACGAAAATACTCGTGTATAGATTCAGGCTGCTAATTGAAACCAGGCGGGTTTTGTGGATTTTTCGTTGATTAATTTAATAACAACAATAGTAACAATAGCTTCATAAAATAAACCAGATGAATTACGAAATGGTTATTGATTAATGTTCACTTGGTAAGTCGCACCTATAGTCCACTAGGCTATTGTTTCTACTAAAAATCATTATTTAATAGATCGTCACAGTGGTCGAATGAACTGCTATTATGTTACAGTGTTATATACGCAAGCCAATCCAAATATCCAGTTAATTATTGCTGCAGTCAACACAATCATATTAATTGAAGCCGGGACAATGGAGAGAAACTATATTTCGATTGGGGGTAGTTGCTACGGTACACAATGAAACTTTTCTCGATGGGTAGTGGAACGAAACCGTATTATTTTGATTTGACGATTGATTATTATCTTCTAAATAAATAGCAAGATGCTTTTGCGTTTTAACATTTAAGATAAAAAAAAATTCAATTCACAAACAAATACATTTAGCATTTATTTTTTCCAACAATAATATCACATATTACTAATGTCATTTGTTTGTAAATTTTTAATAAATTAAATACATATTTTTATAACTATTTTGAGCGGTGATTTGATTTAAAGGGAAGATAAATATTTTTATTGTTATTTATAAACTATTGAAGGTTTGTTCTGGGATATAAATACACGAAAATATTTCTTATTTTTTATTTTTTAGTTTAAAAATCAGTGCCTTGAAACGAACAGCAGATTACATCAGTTTGAATATATTTAAAACAAACAACAATTAATTACAAGTCAATTTTTGATTTTGTTTGTATTCAACGGTTTTTTCACTACTATAAAATACGTTCAAAAATTCATTTTACAAATGACAATAAAAATAAGTACCTATTTACTTTTTGATGTTCGATGAATTAATTATTTTTACCGTAGTGTAATTCATAACTGTTATCATTAAATCGTATGTTTTCCATCTTGAATAACATTGTTCGTTTTGTACTTACATATCAAAATGTCCAAAGCTGTGAAACTATGTAAAAATAATTGCGAGTTCTACATTTGAAATAAATGGTGATCACTTCCGAATATCACTTCCCAAATGACGATTACGGTACTTATTTGCGAATGAAATATATGAGTGTTTCAACTTTCTGTGAATATTTACCCTAATATAGATATTTCATGTACTATTGTTATGTGCGAGGGACACGAAGAGTTCGTGCGAACGGGTTAGAACATGGCTAGAAGTGAGTGGGTCAAAGTCCGATTTCGGTCCATTGTGTAGGAGTCGCATCGGGGTCGAATAACATATTATAGACCTTTCTATACATACCTCCGGGTGAACGGGCATTTTTTTTTTTTCGGCGTTTGATATATTGTTTATCATCCGGTCGGAAAGTATTCGGTCGGCTACGTGTGTGTACAAAGGTTGGACGTGTAGCGTAACGTCGAACTCTAGTGATATATATGTTTACACAAGAGAAAAAACTACAGCAATAAGAATCGGGTCGGTGCATGCGGAGAAAAGGACGATGTTCTCGACGGGATAACGAAAGGTAAAGATAATAAAAAAGAAAAAAAAAAATTATGTCATCGGTAGTAAAATACGACTACTGATATAAATGAAGTTGTACAGCTTCTAACTTGTACGTATAATAATGTATCATATAAACTAATAATTTTATTTACGATTTGTGCTCATGTATAGGAACTTATATAAAATTCGATTTCAAAAATGTTATTGAAGAACGAATTTTATCGTGAAAATTAACCCACCTTGAAAATGTAATTTTAATTGCTTGCTAAATGATTGAAACTAAATATAATTAATAATAAATAAATAAATAAATACATAAATAATAATTAATATAAATAAAAAAATGGTAAATGGTTAATATATCCAAATTATTATATAAATAGTTTCTGTATAGAAATAAATAAATACTTAGCCTGGAATATTATTAAATTTGTATGATGGCCCGATTTTGAATTGAAATTCATCAACAGGTAAACCTAATCAAGTCAATAAAATCGCGACTAAAATTGAAAACTATAAACTAAAGTTTTTACCTATTTACATATGCTTTATAAATATAGAAACTTATTATAATTGACTTTGCATTAAGTTAATAAACTGAGCTAAACATTTAAAAAATCACTGAAATAATTATGTTAGTTTAAACAAATTTGTCGTTAAAAAACTTGAAATTTCTAATTTATTTTCATGTTAAGTTATGTTTGCTGAAAGTTTAATATTTTTACTGTTTTTGATTTAATTTTTTTATTAATAAATATGTAATTTTATTTTTACATGAGCATTTGAAATATCTCATTTAATTTGTGAGACTTAGTATAAAATTTAATTTTTTACCATCATCATTAAAACTATTATTTAGAATGTGTTAAAAATGTGACAAACTGTCTTTTAAATAAATTATAGAAAATTCAGAATTCTAAAAATGGTACTTGAAATAATTTAAATTTTAAAACAAAAAACAATATTAATCTTTAAATTAAAATAAAATCAAAAATATTTTTTTTAGAATAAATTTCAGACAACCGAAGAAAAAATTAAAATATTATTTAAAAAAATGTTATTATTTGATAAGTATTTTATTAATTATATTTGAAAATTTTGAAAATATTGAAAAAAAAGTTACAAATATATTAAAACTTTTGTTACATTTTTTGTATAAAAATTGTACATATTTTCAGCATCTTCAAATGCTACTTATTATTTAATTATTATTACTTATTATGCTAATTATTTTTTTCATGTGAAAAATATCATAAGTAAAATACATCGAATGAAACAACAAAATTTAATACGGGTCCGAATACGGTATTTACCAAGTAACCGATATCAGTCTTATTCTCAACTCCTCGATACTCTCCTGACATACTCTCTATCAGCTCATTTATCTTCTACTCTGACTTTCTTATCTACATTTAAATTTAAAACTCCCTCTATATTAACCCGCGTATAAATAATAGCCTCGTCATAATAGTGAATGTTTGATAAAGGCACTGAAATTATTAAAAAATAAAATAAAACTGCTCACACATTATATTGATTCTTATGCTTTACGTAATATTACGTAAAACTATTTTAAATATATAATAGAGTCATAAATATAAGTGAAAACAAATTTGTAATTGTTATAAAGGCCGATAGTTCAATTGAAAATCAATAACGTCTAGATAAATGAAAAAATCTCTTTAATATTACTATAATTCACCTTCGATGAATAACGCAGATCAATGCGACATATCTAATGACGTGATGTAGTTATAATAATTTTAAACGACGCATTATAATAATAACAATTAAATCAACGATTTGATACAGTATTTTCAAACTGTTCGATGTTAATCATGGTGGATAGCCTATATACGATTTCGTTTTTACATAGTTTCGATCAATCGACAAAGGTTCGGTTGACCCAGGTGCGGTCTCACGAGGACGAAAAATTACCGTCCTGCGTTGTGGTGAATACGATCGTGCTAGTACAGTTGACCTCGCGGTATTATTCAAAATTAATCAAAAGCGATGTTATAAAAAAAAAGCTAATAGTCATCGTTCATTATAAAATATAGATCACACGAACGATAACAATATTGATATTGTTCTCTTTGATTTTTTCAACGGATGGGACATGATTTTTATAGTGATTCAAAGTAATTTCAAAACATAATAATATTTATACATAATATGAAATTACATAAATTGTTAAAAAAATTAGCAAAGTCATCGTTTGTTACACACAATAAAGCGTTTGTGAGTAGCAGTACAACACAATCAGATCCGTTTACTAAAAGTAATTTTGAAATTGAATCAACACATTAGTCATATGTAAAGCATAATCGACATGTTTTTCATCGAAAAAAAGAGTGCAAAATAAAACGATTCTATATACGTAAACGAGAATTATTACAACATAAATATATAACTGTTTTTATAATGCAATCATATAGTCACATAAGATTATTGATTATAATTTAAGTTAGATTGGTATAGGAACCACGGATAATCGGGTCTAGAACAGTCAGAAGTACATGTAATTTCACGGAATAATAGATTGTTGATCTGCTTAATTTCAAACAAATATTTGTAAATGTTCGATTTACTTACTTTTTTTTTTTATTTTACGAATACTGAATATAATTCAATAATACATATGAAAAATGTTCATCAAAACATTTACAGCCATATTAACGATTCGTTAAATATTCACTGTTTTATCTCGTATCCGTGACACGTGACGCAAACACCACCATTTTATCACTTTTTAAAATAAATAGTGTCGTGGTAAATTATATTCTAGATAATCTAGACAAATGATTGTGTTGTATTAAACCATCTAGATGAATACATTTGTCTTAATATGTGAGTATTTTTTTTTTTTTGTAGGGAAAAATAAAATTAAGTACCATCAACTGTGTTACAGTCTATGCATAGTAAAATATAAAATAACCGTATTAATTTTTCACAACAAGGTTTATTTTAGTTTATTTTTTTTTTTTTAAGTATCTCATTAATACGTAGTTTTATATTAATATTAACTCGGTTGCTTTTCGGTCATTCCAGTTGCCAAAAAAGTATATATCGTAAAAATTACATAGTTTTACTTACTTGTAATAAATTTATTTTTTATCTCAAAAAATTTGTGACTTTTATTTTTATCTAGATTTTTTCATTCATATTTTATCTATATCTATTTTTACTAAGATTAATACATTTTATCTAAACATAGTTTAATTATATATTTATAATAAACTGTGCTCAATGCTGTAAATGGCTCATCGTATGCATTCCAGAAATTTAAAAGTACCATTCTGTGTTCCTATTTTCAACTACCTTTTACGCATTTATGAATTTATCTCATACATTTTTCCGGCTCAGAATATTTTTACATTCAAATATTATCATTATCTCTTCGACTCTTTGGGTTTACCTCTTCCAGTCTTTGTTCATGTTTGCATTCATATTTATCAAATAACTGATACATTATTGTTTAGGCGTTATGATTAACCATATTAATATCCATCAACAACAATATGACAACGGTTTCTAATTGGTCGATAAAGTAAATATAATATTTGGATAAGAAGGAGCTTTTATTCTCTTTATTTTGTAAAATATATAACAACGATCAACAATTAAGTACTGCATTTTCAACAAATTTCAACTAATAGAAGAAACAATGAAAATAATTAGACAGTTATTTTTGTGATCAACATTTTTTTATTGTAGGACATTGTAAATCGAAGTTCCAAATAACATGTACATTTTACTCAGAGCAAGTTGGAAGCAGACTCTTTGATGAAAACGATTCGAACTTCTGCATTTGAGCGTCTATTCTCGAAAAAAAAACATTTATTACTATCCAATTTTATTATTATAATAATGATAATAATAAAAAGAGCGATAAAACGAATCCGGCTAGGTTCAATTTGTTCATAAATGTATTCGTCACTTTTTTACGATCGGCCCTAAAAATCGATTGCGTTTTTATTTTATCGTCAATCGACGTGTTTCATACATATTTATACATGTTATGTATTACAGCTTCACGCGCTTTTGTAAAGCACATCAGTTATACACTTGATTGGTTCTCATCCAAACAATCTGTTGAAAAAAATGCGAATAATCTCTTAGTAATTTACATCCCTTACGATCGTCTGTTACAAATATCATTCCATACCGTTACGAACACACACGTTTATTTCAGTTTATTACGTTTTACTGTGATTTTATTTCTAAGACCGAGAACTCGGTTTATTGCACGACCCTCGTGAAACCCTGACAAGGTTTATTTGTAACAACGAATGGTAATGCAATAGTGGAACTGTAAAACGATTTAAGCACAGCAATGAACAAAGGCGGCACAATTCACATGGTTAATATGTATTACCAAATACCTAAACTTCCTTATCATAAATACGACGATTGTTTCAACAACGTGTACCGATATCATTGGCATTTAAAAAATAATTCTATGTGACCGAGAATCATGGAAATTTCAAATTTTTAATTAAAAATGAAAACACAAAATCCTGAGATAAATCAATAATATGCTAGATTAGTACTTATATGATATGGATAACGGAAATATATGAATAAAAATATTTGGATATGATTTAAAATAATCCAGTTGTATCATATGGACATAGAATCGAACTTGCATCAATAAAGTTATGAATATTTTATACACAATATGTACTGTATAGGAAAATAACGTATACATATAATTACGCTTTTTATTTTTAGAAACGATGACTTTAGACAATGATTATATTGATTGAAAAAACAAAATAATATAAAAATGTCATTTCCATAGTCTGAATAATGAATAATTGCTTTCGTTAGGAACGTGGGATGCATTGCATGAAACGTTTAATATCGACCAAAAATCAGCAAAGAAATACAAAACCGTTTTGTTTAAACGTTTGACGGTCTTTGTTTTATATTTTATAGTCAGTAATATGAGTACATTGTTGTTTTCAAAACGAATTGTTGTCTAACGTCATCTCGTTTTAGTTGTGTTTTCTTTCTTTCTCTTTCTGTCTTTCGATTTCTACTATCCATCAACCCATTCACAAAAATCATAAAAGATACTACTGCCGCGAACGTCGTGACATCAGCGATTGAACAACTGAAAGTTGTCAGTCATCACTCTATAATATACGTACAGACATCACTCTATAATATACGTACAGACATCAATCTTATCACATTGCAATATCCACGTGCATTTGCGTAGTAAATCTTCATAGGTCGTTTTTCAAATGATTATCAAAATTTGTATGTTCAAATAATTTGTTTAGTTTTTTTGTTGTCGGGTTCCGAATTCATTTTTGCAGAGAAAAAAAAATAAAAAACATTATGGTTGTGCATTACGCAACGTTGCGGAATCGTGTTGTTCGTACCTAATATCGGTAATAATGGTTGTATTGCGGTGGCGGTTGAAAATAATATAGTGATGGAACAAAGTAGGTTTATGAACATGTTGGTATAATATAATAATAGTTGTGGTTGTGTTTGGCACGAAATGATAGTGTATGTTTCTATATCCAATAACTTCATGTATCTGTTTCGATCTTTAAAGTTTAATAAGAATTTAATAACAAAAACGAAGGTGAAGGGATGATATGATTATTTTAAAATGGTAACAAAAAATACATAGCTGATAATAATCTAATTGGATCTCGCGACACTTACTCGTATAATACCGTTTTTACGCGTATAAATAATACTCGTGGTACCCAACGTATTCAACGTGCTGCAGCGGTTTTATTCAAAATTTCAGGTTCGTTTGAAATTAATGTCTTGAAATCCCACAGAGCAGTTGCACAGTGGCTGAGAATTTTAGGGTGACGATTGGTATAGCTTTCTGCTATCACACACGAAAATTGTATCGACAATCTATTTATCAAATATGGCAATCGAAACTGAAATACTTTATTGATATCTATAGTACAAAAATTCTGACTATCAAAATCGTTATGCACATGAAAATTTTTATCAAAATCATTATGAAAACCAATACTTTTTTCGATTAGAATACCGAAGCAAAATATGGCAAAACCACAACTGAAAATGTCTTGTTTCGAAATGCTAAATGTCATTAATTAAATGCACACTGTGTTCTATGATATAGCAATATTAGTCCTGAGTTAATTAATATACCTAGTGTTAATTTCTTCGATAATTTATTTTGATTTTGAAATTTGTTTACAATTTCCAAGTATAATAATAAATATGTATGTGATTATATTTTTGAATATTCGAGAAATAATTATTAAAAAAATAAGTCAATGAATATAAAAAGCAGCCGAAGTTTCTATATTTGTGAGGCGATTATAATTTAAAGAATTTAAAACAAATCATTACTAATTTATAACGTGTTTTAAAGTTGAAAAAATTATAAGAAACAACATAACATAGTATTTAAATTCATTTTTAAAAAGTTTAATCTATTTTTTTTTTTTGTTTACCAATAGTTTGATATACATAAAAGTATATTATATAGTTGAGAGCAAAATCTCTAAAATCATTACGACATGTTAGGTCATTAAAACAATATTATATTAATCGGCAGAATTATTAATGTACCATAAGTTAAAAATAAATATACTCTCGGCATCGTCGATCAAACTTTATCGCGATAATTCTGTGTACTTTTTTTTTCAACAGCTATTGTTATGAGTATCGGAAGCAGTGACTATTTTTTTTTTTAATCAAACATTTTCAATGCATTCGCCGCGGTATCCAAAGTTTTAAATTTCAGATTCATTAATTATTTGCATCAAACAAAAACAAAAACCAAAATAAAAAGTAAAAGAGCACTCACACATTTAATATAACATAATAGGTAAACGTTTTTAATGCGACAATACAAATTAATACAACAGCCAAAATTATTATACAGTATTAACGCTTAAACGGAGATGAGCATTTTTTTTCTTTTTGATACATTTACCCTCGATTAACTATGTGTTGTTATTTTTTTCTTGTGACATAGCAAAAGGATCTATATATGTTATATTTAACGTTATGAATAATTTAGTACTGCAGTTGTATACAGGGCTATGCATGAATAATGTATATTGTAATACGATTATTTTATACATAGGTATTTCTGTAGTTCTGTCAAGATCTAAAGTATATAGCATTAGTATTTGTTCGTATTATACTATGTAAACAATGTTATTAACAAGGGCGTTATTTACGACATTATTAGAAACAAATAGAATTTTCGTTGATCGGAAACTACAATTACGAACAATCAGAAACTATGCGAGTATACTTGACTGTAACTAGTAGATAAATATTTAAATATATTCAATTTTAAATATACAAAATTGTTACTTAATATAGTTTGTTAAGAAAAAAAATATCGCTGAAAGCGATTTAAAAATATTTATAACTTATCTGTTCTAAATGAACTACAAATGAAAACACTATACATACAAACCGAACTAGGTATTGTTTTTAGTTTGGTTTTCAAAAACATAATATGATATTATGATATTATCTCAATACTCGTAGCATTAAACTAATAACATTTTCTAATTTTCTATATATAAGTTTTTGCTAAAAAACAAATCTAAATAAATATAGCCGAACACAAAGTTATCTAGATGAAATAAAAAACATACAAATTTTATCTCGAAATCTTGACCGAGTAAACTGTAGAAATTACTATGGCATGTAACTACATCTACGTGTCAAAAAGCAAGTTGTACGGTAAACAAGGCAGCATTGGTTTTTTTTTTTTTTATTTGTATATTGTTTAAACAAAACCGTTTCTACGCCGATTCGAATGAAAAATTCATTCGAGTCAAGATTGAACGTGCATTTATCCTTATACACAGAGTTATATATATATATATAGTGAACAGAAGACGTGAGGTGAAGTAATCGTGGAGTAAAACCAACGAAGAAATAAAAATAATAGACATTTATCTTGTTTCCAATAAACGTGATTCCCCTCCCGGTCTTTCTTCTAATCCAATAACTAGAAAGGAAAACCGAAATTAATTTGAAAGTAATTTTATCTTTTTCTTTTTCGCCCTTAATGTTTTCATGAGTAGTATTTATCATCATAGTGGAATTGGGATATTCAACCTTTCCTCATGACCCTTTTTCTCAAATAATTTTTTTTAAGCTCTTTTTTTGTAATAATTAATTGATTGATCCATAATATATTAGAACGATCTATTTCTAAATCCCAGTACATATTATATTTAATTAAGATGATGACATCATATTGTAACTATTTATTTTTTAATAATGTTCAATATAACATTCGTAGTACAAATTGTCGAGTCGAAAAGTTAACTGTTGTCAAACCAATCTAACAGCTAAGATCAAAACACTAATATTTATCTATAGTAATTTTTAAGTAATTACACCTAATTTACCGTGCATTTTAAATCTACAACATTAACACACGAGCGTTTGTTTACGGCGCATTATTTTACGATAACTACGATACATCACAATACAAATATGTACACATCTAATATTTAATTATATTTAGTATGTGTCTATGTTTTAACTAAACAAAAACATCGTGGCAGATGAAAATAATATTTTGTTTTTGGGTTACCAGATTAATATTAAAAATAAAAAATAAAAATAAATTAATAGGAAAATGTGAGTTGATCCTTTAATACGACACGTCCTTCTGGAGGTGAATTTAATTTAATTTTCTAAAGCATCATCAGTGAATTTGATGTCCCATAAAATAGGCCTATATTTAATGAACGAAATTAAAAAGTGTTCTATATTCAGTCTAGTGTCTAATCCTACGTCGATTTTAGATTCAGCCAAATTTTCCGACGACGACGCACCGACGCGATAGATGAATCAACATGAATACAGCTTTTGTCGACAACACTTTTGTTCCCACCGGGAGCGAACTGTCAAGCGATATGATACGCGTTTTGAGTTGTAATCATAAGTACCATGACAAATCGAACGATACTATCCCACCGAGCGATCGACAAACCATATTCAATCGATATTGCGCGTTATTCGTTTTAATACACTTTAACGAAACAAGCCACAATGGTCTAAAGGGACATTTTACCTTGTCGAAATTAAAATTATTAAATTCAACAAAATTATATTTTCTGGTTCTTATTAGAAATAACCTATATTAAATAATCTGTATACTGTCTATAGATAAATAAGACCATGAACACACAACGTTTAACTGTCGGTAAACATTTGATCTGATTTTTATCTGATTTTATCATTACACATGTAATGTGTTGCTTTTGACGGTTGCTGTTAAAACACTTTTAAAGTCACAGGATTTTTTTTTTTTTAATTTACACATTGTATCATTTAAATAAATTGAAAATTTATAGATTTAATATTTTTAAGTTTTAATTTTGAACAATATCATTCAAAATAAAGAAATTTTTCTAATAAATACGAAATTTGTTTTAAACAAACTTTTATAGCTAGAAATTAACAAATTTGTACAAGTTATCAGTTCTTGGAACTTAAAGTAGATATAAATGATTAGGAAATGGAAGCCTAGGAATGTAAGGATTTTAACATTTTTAAACAACATAACACAAGAAAAAAATTCTAGAATCAATAATGTACTCGTAGATTTGTTACATATGTTGTGCGTTTCATCTAATGTGGTCATATTCAGATTACATAATATACAAAAAAAAAAAAAAAAAATAAAAATATAATTAAAATGTCCAATGAAGCTCAAAAACTGATAAATATTAATTAAATATAAAAATATATTTGTATTTACTTAAGATTTTTTGTTTATTTAAAATTAAATTTTAAATTTTAAATATAAGTATAAAAAAATTTAAAATCTCAATTATTTTTAATAATTAAAAAAAAATCAAATTTGGATTTGTTGCCTTTGTAAACAAATAGTTTGGTATATTTATAGTAATATCAAATAGGATGAGGAGTTGATATTAATTGAAATAAGCTAAAATCCCTTTTTCAGACTACTGTAAAAATCATGAAGCGGTAAAATAAGGCCCGTTACACTAAAATTGTTTTCATTAAATTAACTACGTCACTTAATTTTCTAGAAAAAAAGCATTAATTTCATTTAAATATAAGCATTTTTCTTTTACAAAATAGATAATATTTTCTTCATATGAAAACATGATCGTTCATGCCATAATTTCACTGCTACTCGCAAGTGTCATTCTCATCTACATTTTAGAGCAAATATTATTCTGATAAATTTAAAAAATAAAACTAAAATAAACGTATAATAGTTATGTTATTTTCTAGTATTTTTCATTTTATCTCAGATATAATAAAAAATGTTTGACCGATAATTTAATGATAACTATTTGCCAATCCAATTAGTGTTCGATCATTACTGTACGAATTAACGCTATTGGACGATAATATACGCAATATTCATATACGCTTAGAAATTACAAACATTTTACTATGCATATACATATAGGATAATCCAGTATAAGAAAAACGTTTTCAATTTTTACCACTTATATGTATTACTCTATGTATTAATTTATTATTAATTTTTAAAATGAACTATGAACGATCAAACACTTAATTTTCGACATTTTCGCAAGAAACACTATTCTATTGTATATTATAGAAAAACTATAGTCTTATATAGATATATCAATGTAATTTTTAACAAAAATAAATGAATCAAAATGATCAATTTTCTGAAAAAATCGATGTATGTAATCATCGGATTGACAAGTAGTTTAGTGATTGCAAATACAATGATAATTGATTATAAATTATAACGATAAAAATTAATCTATTTACGATGAAAAGGAAAATATTTTTAGAATTGAAAATAATACGATCGAATGAGAACGTAAAAAATGCAGCACAATACGGTTTAAGCGAAAAGGCAAGCATGTACGTTACCTTCGCAAAACTTTGATCTCGTTATCCAGAGAATCTTCTTTGCCCTTCAGTGCTTTCTTGTCAATGATTTTCACGGCATACATTTCGTTGGGTCGTTCCTTGCTCACGGCCAAACGTACTTCGGAAAACGCGCCTCTGTAAACAAACCGATAATATTAAGAAATATATTTTTTATTGAATATAATTAACATAAAATACTGTTTTATTAATAGCAATAATAACACAATAGTATAATAAAACATTGATAAATGGGTACCTAATAAATTGTAAATCTGTAAACAATACTATGGATTTGGTTGTGGAGATGAGTAGTATTTTTAAAATAGTGAGTATACCAAAGTAAGACCTCAGCTTTATTGTAATAAGAATGATTTCTTTTTTATAAAACTCCGGAAAGTACACAAAAATATTTTTGAACGTCTTCACGTTAATAATTAAATTTGAATAGTTTTACAAGAAACTTTTTCTTCTTTTTATTACTCATTTATTTGTAGTACAAAAACCAATTCATCAATATTATTATCCACGTATATTTAATTAAGATTAAAAATAGTATCCAAGTGTTCTCTGAGTGTAGAACGCGGACAAGAACATTATTAAGAGTATTACCAATGAATAAAGTTAAATACACGTAATCATATTATATAGTCTGACAATTTTGGTTTCAGAGTTTACAGTTTTGCTATACGTACTATAACAAATCCTTGAAATCTCGAAATGATTACCAAAATAAATTATTCTTAGTGGGTGAAAGATTATTAACGACGATATTACGCTGTATGGCATAACAATTGATCGATTATATTCTGTGTTGGGTATATTATAGGTATAATATTGTGCATGTACGTGTGAACAAATCTAAGATTACAGGTTTAAATTCCAATCAATAGCATTTTAGTAGAGCTCGCGTAGTTACTAGACATTTTTCATCTTGGAAGTTTTGCAGAGCACAAGTCAAAATGAGATTTACTTTATATTAAGTAAAAATATTTAGTTTATAGCACACAATTTATAATAATAGTAATAAAATAATGAATACCTTCAACACTCTATTGTAAGAAACGTGAATATTAAAGTATAACGTACGTTTTTACTGTTTTTTGTTATTTTTACAGATCATAATATTATTAAGTACATAATACAATTTGTACTCAAATACAATGGCATCAGCTCGAACATGTACAGAATTACATTTATTTTCAAAGACGAGAAGAATAATTACATTTTATATTGAACTGAATCGAACTGTACATAGTATTAAATTTAAATGGAATTGGACGTTTATTCGGTGCTCACTTTATTGTTGTAACAAACGTTTTTTGTTTACACTTATATAGAATCATTTACGTTCGTTTGAGTGTTAAATAAATGTATGAATTTCCAACACTTATTTTGAATACGATTACTTATGCACAATTCTTACATAATGTGATGTTGTCATTAATTATTTATGACGTTTTAATTTTCATCTGTCCATTTTGTAGCCGCAGTATGCCAGTGGGCGATAAAAGCATAATATAGCTTAACTAAAGATATTATAAATATGAGCATCGATCACATAATGTAAGTGAACTGTGTACTAGGTGTAGAATAATGGTTTTCAGTTAAAGTCGTTATAAAGTTGAAAAAAGTTCACGCGATTCGAGCGTGACGAACGTATTTATATACGTTGTTGACCGATAAAAAGATGATAAGAGTGAAAGACAATAATGAATTTATTTTAGCTATACAATATAACTTATAAAACTTGCATTATGTAAATTAAACAATTATCGGTAGACGGCGGTACAGCGGCAATGTGATCTCTCTAATTGTTCGATACGACAGTTTTCGCAACAATACTTTGTAGAGTATAATCCATTGAACCGCCACCGACAAACGAACGTATAACATATAATACATCAGTTGTGTAGGGAAAAAGGTAAAACGGAATCGAAACTCTCCCGGCCATTATATAATATAATTACAATACACGGTAATAAACGACGACGTTTCGACATATTGCGTTGTGATGACAGTCGTATCATATGCTAATTCGAAACCTTTCGCAAATAAATGCGGTGAAAACCTGCAGTGGCGCACACAAATCTATTATTATTATGGTTATTATTATTATTATTTTTTTATATACGACGTTTATTTATGTTCTTTCAAAAAATATAGTTTGTGCGCTTATAATGTACGCGGTTATTATTCAGTCGAAGCGGTTGGATTATTAATACACGTGGATAAAATATATAGTAGGGTAGTGTACAGAAGAAAAGTGTATAAAGTGGTGTACAACGCATAAAAAGCGTATTTCAAACATTTTATGTCTTAGATGTGCACCCCGTTTCCGGGCAATATTTTTGATAACGCGGAAATGATAATATACGACGTCGAGAAACGTTCTGGCAAAGACATAAACACTTATGGACCTACTTAATAGTGAACACCATTTGTATTCTGATTTTCTTCTACACGCATTATAGTCGCACCATCGATGTCTCGAATTATTCAAAACACGGTTGTGTTCAACGTTCGTAACAGCACAACACAGCCGGACTAACGCGAGGAAATGTTTCTAGTCAGTGACAATGACTCTGCAGTAGAAGCCTTATACAAGAGCAATAATAGAGATATAATTTTGGAAATTCATCATAATTATTTCTTCAATAGAAGCCAATAGTTATAGGTGTTTAACGCCAGTTTAAACGGATAGATAATAACGAAAGCCAATATGGGTGTAATGAATGTTTGAATTTAATTTCAATGTGAGCTAACGCGACAAACTGCACCATTTTTTTATTTTAGACCCCGCACTTATGCGATTTATGATCGGTGTGTGTAGCACATTTTCTTCGTGTCACAATAAATGTAACATACTAATCGGTATAAAAATAATATAGGTCAATTGTATAATTGTATACTAAGAAAAATTACATTATTATTTAATCTTTAACAATAATACTATGCCAATAACATAATGTTATACACCGTTGGGATATAACCCACTGAACATTTTATGTTGCCTAACATCTTTGAGATGTATGTTTTGTGTTCAATATGAAACATCATAATGCGATGTTACTGAGTGGTTTCAATTTCGTTTTATTTATTACAACTAGTTATATATATATAATTTATAATCAAAACGCAATATAATTACAACCCTGTAATGTTTGAAAGTGTCGTTTTCAGATAATGGTAGTAATCAGTAATTACGTGATTATAGTACTCTACATAAATATATACAAATAACAAGTTATTTACAAACTGATTTCCAGATTTACAATTTATAAATTATATATTTAATTGATAGCTGATAACTAGTTGGTTTTACCATGCGTGTTATTTTAGTAAATTGTTATTAAAATGTATCATTTGCTCAATACTCATTTTACTTATTGTCACGCAAGCACACAACACAATGTGTCATTAGTGATTTGTGATTTCAAATGTCATTGGTATTTTGTTGATATTTATCATAATCATGTATTACAGGTTAATCAATCAGTATTAGAAAAATAATATGCATATTGCGTCAAAATTAATTTTTTATATTTTATAATATATATTTTTGCAATATTAGTCAAATTGTAAATTATTTTAATTGTTTTTAAAAATCATAACAATTAATTGAATAAACATAAATAAATAGCATATTATAAAAAAGTAAATTAATCATCATTTTATATATTCTTGATTTTATTATTCAAATACATTAATTTTACTACCATTATATGAATATGATAGGTAGGTAGGTAGGATTAAACGTAGGTATTCTAATTGATAGATTGCGTGTAGGTACTAAGTTCAAATCATTCGTGCGATCAGAAAGTTTTTTTTGCATTTTTTCATCGGCCGTGCAATTTAGTGTTACAATTGGATGTTGATAGGATGTATTAAAAGAACAGTTAAAAGACGTTTCATAGAAGACATCATTTCGGCGCAATTACAGTTCTCGGGATGTTTTTCATACATACATGGAACGCAATCTGTAATGTTCCGTGTTTCAGAAAAACATCCTAGAAACGTTGGTGGGACAAAATATTGTACAGTGGGAAGTAATTCCAAATAGCTCAACAATAACTCAATAGATATTCATAAACAACATGGTAAAAATGTAAACACATTTTTTAATACTGTATATTATTTCTTGTCGACAGTAATTGTATGAAAATATTTTCGAATGCCTGCTGCTATACGAAAATTATCACCGATACCGCTTCTCGGTACCGGGTACGTCATCAGATATCGAGTCTTTCAGGATGTACATTTACGAAAAGTTGTTCATCACCGAGGGTTATCACCTTGCCGGCATATTCGGAAATGGAAAATATATGGAATTGCTTCTGTTTCTTTTTTCTGGTTGTTGATAAACTCTATAAGGCCTATGACCTTACCTGTCAACGCCCATAAATATCTAACACAGACACGCACAAGTATATATGTATATATATAGTACACCTAAAAGCACATAATATTATTTAACTCGGAAAAAATAGTTTGGGACTACATATTATTAACCTAGCGTACGAATTCTTTCAGGATTTTTTTTTTCTATCTGTCAACGCACCAACGTACACATTTTATCATATAATATATAGAAATAATTATCACTATAATTATGTATTATGTAGCGGTTTTGGTTTTTATTTTATTAATGTTTTTCTTTAGTGAGTATTACGAGTATACGTTTGCGTTATTGAATTTTGTTTATTTTTACTGTCATCTGTCGTAAACGTCACACCAAACTCTATTATATAGTTGTCCACTTACAGTAATCACTAAAATTTAGTGCGATAAAAAACAGTGCGGGATGTATGAAGGGTGAGTGACAAGAGTGGAAAGGAGGACTGTAATTGATTGATCGAAACATGTATGTAATTTTATTGTTACCATAATAATATTATTGTTATTGTCCATTAAATAAAAAATTAAATAACAAAGAACATAAGCACTGTGTATAAAAACCATACCACAAATTTGTAGGTTTCATTTTTATTCAAGATTTGGGTAAATGATAATTTTTATCCTGATCAAAAATAAAAATGATCTTATCAACGTTTTCTATACACGTGTTTAATTTTTATTTTTTATAACACGTGACAAAAAAATAAGTTCGTGTTTTATATTATTCATAAGGAAGGCAATATAAAATAAATGATAACAAATAAATTATCCATTATTGGGGGGAAAAAAAAAACTATACAAAAACATAAAATAAAAGTTAAATTAAAAAAATTATTTTAAATTCTTGCATTTTTAATAATTAAACACAATGAAATTCAAAGTGCTTTTACATTTCATAAGCAGCGATTATAATGCGAATTCAAAACGATTTCCTGACAATAAATCATCAGTAAACCACCGATAGGATATCAAATTTGTTTTTTTATTCTCAAACATTTAATTTATAAGTATTTTATTGATTTTGATTTTGTCAGAATTAAAAAGTATGTAAACGTATTAACTCTTTGAATCATATAATTCTAAATTTGTGAATGTACAACTACGAATGTGTATATTGCAATTATTATACATTTATAACCCTATTTTAGTTAAATATTTTATTAAAAATGTAATTGATATACAATAAGATATAAATACCTAATCATACAGAGAATTACAGTGGAAACAAATTACAGTGCTGAACTTGTGTAGGAAAAAATTAGTAATTCTGATTTCTTTCGAATACTTGTTTTAAGAATCAAAAATTATAAGACATGTAGACCATAATGAGGTTGGAGAATCATGAAAGAAATCAGAATTACTTTATTTTTAACATTATACGTGTATAGTAAAATTATTAACAATTATTTATATTATTAATAAATTAGTTTATCTACGTAATAATTGTATTGCTTAAGTATAATGTTATTTGGTTTATCTATACGATTTGATCTATGGACGTAGTCATCGTGTATGATTAAATAAAATAAATAAGAAATATAAATAAATAAGTAATAAGAAATAAATAAGTAAATACATAAGTAGAACAGAATATAAAAACATAAATACAATAAATTGTAAGTAATATTGTTTACATGACAAGTCAAAACATCTAGTCATAAAATCGGACATTCATATATTTGTAGACAGTAATAATACTATATATATTCCATGCTGTACTCGCTTAACTAATTTTCTAAAAATTTAAACTTTTAAAAAGAAATCATTACATTTATTATAACATTTGGTATATGAAAAATATTTTGATGTGCAATGTTGTTTCAAAAGTGTTTAAAAATGTTTAAAAATCTATCTTACTACATAAATTAGTGAAATTAGATAATCTTTATAAAATGTATAACCTGTATTCAGAGGTCCGTTACCCCAGTACCACCAAATTATATAATTAACTCCAAAATTATCCTATTGATTGTTATTTCATTTGTACAGATTTGTAATCGAAATTAGAACATTTGTACACCTCCCAAAACTCGGGAAAATCAATTTTTCCGTGGCGGTACTGGTGTAACCGTTACCCCAGTACCGCCATCGGCTTATATTGGTCCTATCGACTCCGGACTTGTACAGACGATTGTTATTTCATTTGTACAAATTTGTAATCGCGATTTGAACATTTGTACACCTCCTATAACTCGGAAAAATCAATTTTTCCCTGGCAGTATAATTTGAATAGTTGTTTTAACTGTAAAGTTTTGAAATGATATGCCAATGATAACGCGACGATATACGATAGGACAGACATTACGACGGCCGTGTCATTACCAATATTGTATTCCAGTAGTCAGAGTGACAGCACACGACAGAGTGATTATACGTTCCAATCGTCCTGTATGTCAAGATTATACGGGATTGCCCCGTATTTCAACTTTATGTCCCGTTGTCTCGACATAGGACGCATTTCCTACTGTTTTTTCATGTCCGTCCCGTATTAATCCCTTACTGCTAACGTATACATTTTTGAAAATTTATTTTTAATAGAAATAATTATATCTATGATATTTATTTATTTTTTTTTTATTAAGAATAAAGGCTTCGACATCTAAGGTCATTAGCTTATACAGTGTTACATTAACTTAATAATTAATAATAATGGTGATTACGTGTGTAAATTTAGCTATGCCTATTATGTATAACGTATATAGTGTTTATGCCAGTGTGTAGATCTAGATATTTTTGATAACGTATAATTTTGATCGTATTTTACGAACTTCATCGGGAAGCCACAGGCTATGACAATAGCGGCCTTCTGGAATTCCCAAATGCTGTCGGATTATACAGCTTGAATACATATTTAATAATATAAATAGTTTATGCTTGAAACTAATATATATTTATAACTGGACTAAGAAAATTATACTGTTCATTATATCGTTTCATCAAGCATTGGATGGTTGTAACGTTTATATATTTTCTATTATTTGACAAAATCAAAGGAGTTTATAGTGCTTATATAGTTTATATAGTAAATAGTGCTATATTAATTGAAAAATTGAAAAATTGATTTTCTCGAGTTTTGGGAGGTGTACAAATGTTCAAGTCACGATTACAAAACTGTACAAATGAAATAACAATCGTCTGTACAAGTCCGGAGTCGATAGGACCAATATAAGCCGATGGCGGTACTGGGGTAACGGTTACACCAGTACCGCCACGGAAAAATTGATTTTCCCGAGTTTTGGTAGGTGTACAAATGTTCAAATCGCGATTACAAATTTGTACAAATGAAATAACAATCGTCTGTACAAGTCCGGAGTCGATAGGACCAATATAAGCCGATGGCGGTACTGGGGTAACGGTTACACCAGTACCGCCACGGAAAAATTGATTTTCCCGAGTTTTGGTAGGTGTACAAATGTTCAAATCGCGATTACAAACTTGTACAAATGAAATAACAATCGTCTGTACAAGTCCGGAGTCGATAGGACCAATATAAGCCGATGGCGGTACTGGGGTAACAGTTACACCAGTACCGCCACGGAAAAATTGATTTTCCCGAGTTTTGGTAGGTGTACAAATGTTCTAATTTCGATTACAAATCTGTACAAATGAAATAACAATCAATAGGATAATTTTGGAGTTAATTATATAATTTGGTGGTACTGGGGTAACGGACCTTGTATTCAGTGCCAGATTTACACTTTTGGAAGCCCAGAACAAACAATAATTGGAGGCCTATTCTTCATAATCAGTTTTGTACTTTATTCAACGAATCGTTAAGCATATGTTGAAAATGTATTTAATTTATGTACATTTTATAAATGATAGCCTTTTAAAAAAATAAAAAAGTTGTATATTACCTTTTTTTAAATTTTTTCTTTTATTTTTTTCTTACCAAAGCTAATTTGAAATATACAAATAGATATGCAATTGGAATGATACACTGCATTTGTTGTACAACTTATTATATTAGAATTGGTTTTGTAAGATATTTAAAAATTATCATGGTTATTTTTATTTAATATCTACTAAAAATTTTTAATTTTTAAAAGTTTAATATTTTTTAGAAATATTGAGGGCCCGATGTAAACACAATTAACGGATTGACCGCGAACGCTTACGATGATGTAAGATTTTCAATTTAAACACGTCCAATCCAACTAGTCGTTATTAATTTCAGTTTCCTGTACATCCCCCCCCCCCCCCCGTAAATCCCTCGTTCAGTGATGTTAAGCCGATTCGGCGGGGCGTTGTACATATAACCGAATATCATACGCGTACGTATATCGGACACTTACTGTGATACTTATCCACGTCTATTTAATCGTCGAACCATCAAGTCACACCTTGTAATAGTCTACTTCAATATTTCCCAACTTTTTTCATTTACGCACACTACTCCTTTAGACCGCTAACTCATCCAGAGCTTCACGGAACCTAAACAATTTGACGACTAAGATGACGGTCTGATAACCAATTATTATAGTAGTGCAATGTTTTTCCTCTTCTCATAATACATAATAAGTATACACAATACACAAGTGTAATAATATCACAACATTGTAAAATGTAACCAATAAAAAAAAAAATTGGTTTTGATTTGTGACGAATTTTGTAAAGATTAATTCAAACAAATTGTAAAGGTGTATAATTAACAATTATGATTAACAATTTATTGACGTACAAAATTAGTTTTTCATTTTTTTATATATGTATGGCTTGTTTTCTTTACGAAACGTTTGGAATCAATCAAATTATTTATTATTACACTATAACATATTTTTTTTGCGTACCCCTGAGAATAGCTACTCGCTCAAGGGTAAACGTACCGGTACATGTTGGGAAATTCGGCTCTATGTAATATAATATATAAAATCTAATCTGTTTTGTATGTACACCAAACAACCGAAAATGAACGGAAAGACGAATTCAACGTTTAGTTACTTCCGAGAAGAGTAAGGACGGTATAATTTTCGAGAATCTAAATTTTTATCATTTATAAGTAGGCATTTTTTTATTTCAAATAGGTATTATTATTCTGTAATCTACTTAGTACTCTGAAAAATTTGTTTTTTCTATTAGGAAAACACTTCAACGATAATGCGCCATCGTTTGAAAATTGTCACATTATTTTTAGGAGATCGCAGTACACGGCATCACGAAGTTTATTGTCACTGAACTTTTAGTATAAGTCTAAATTAAAAAAGCTCATCTAAAGTCACAGAAGTAATCTGCTTTCACTTTTACTATACTTTTACTTACACTAACAATTGTCATCATGACCATGGGCGTAACTTCGACAATTTTGATGGGAGGAAGGACAAACTTTATTTTATTTTGATATACCGAACACATAAAGGCCAAATATTTTTTATCTGGAACATACTGTATTGTAATGACAAATGCCAAAGAACATTTTGATTATTTTTTTTTATAGTTAGTATTTCAAAAAGTAATAATTTTCTTGAGAAAATAATTGTCACAAATATAAAATTATTTTTCTAAAATATTTATCCTTATAAAGTTTACACATTTGATCATAATTATAATCGTATGACAAATATAGCGAAAATGGGCAAAATAATGATATTCTTTAATTCGATTTAGTTAATAACTGTTTACAATTCATTTGATAACTTTAGTAAATATATAACGCACATATTACATACAATAATTATAAGTTAACAATCAATTATAAATTTAATTTAAATTATTTATATATGTTCAAAATTATTAATAACATTTTGATAACGAAAGTTTTTTGGGAATACTTTGTAAATTTACTAACTCTGTAACTAATAAACCCTAAAAATGAAAAAAATTGTGCTCTTCACTATCAAAAGTTTATAAAATATGCACTATATTTAAAATAAACACTTATTGTTCATGAATTTTAATTTCGAATACCTAATTATATAAGTATACAATTTAATAATGAAGTTTGAAATAACATAAATATTAATTTGTTTTTAATGAGTTTTAACATTATATACATTTTAAATTAATAAATACCATACTTCGTAATAATCCCTTTCATAGTCGAGTTTCTGAAATTGTATTGTAATAAATAATAATATACGAATTTAAAATGGTTTTATTTTCATTTCACTTATTCTTACGGTACAAGAATAGAAATATTTAAAAATCGATCGTTGCACATTTTAGCTTATAAAATGCTTAATAAAAATAGTAGGATTAAGTACAAACAAATTTCACATAAAACGATGTCTCCGAGTGGACACTTATGAAATATTGTCAGTAAATTTATGACCTAGGATCCATAATTTTTCAATAGATTGGAAAGGATTATATCGTTCAATTATTTTTTCTTTTGGGGACCAAAGTAAACTCAGCAGTCCCACCATCAAACCATAATTGTATAAATATTTTTATTTTTGTACTTAAAACTGTCTAATACAGGTTTTTATAACTCTAAAGCGATGCTATCTTTAAAGCTGACCTTGATGACATTTTAAAATCGTATACAATTTGGAAAAAGTAATGTTAAAAGCCTATTCTCACAACCCACATCCGAATGAACCAAATTATTTTGTTTCACTTTGTGTGGGTTAAATCATTTTTGTTCTTCCTCTTTTTTATTATTAAAAATGATTTATTGTTGTTGGCTTTTTGGCCGACGATAAAAACACGTATTTATGATTAGTAAAAATTCTGTTTCGTATGCTCACAAAACACACACACACACACACACGCGCGCGCGCATGTGATATACTCTATAATTGTGTAGTAATATGACATGTCACATGTATGACATCATAGAAATTATAAAATACCGACACGAATAACATGGCAAGGTCATGGAACAGAATAATTTTATAAACCGTGAGCTATAAAGAAAAATTCACATGTTCTTACCCCATACAGAACTCCGATTAGGCATTTGACAGACCAATGAAGCATGGTCCCAACTTGTGATACTTTTTACTGAGCTTTTTACTTAATTTAATACCAAAAACAATGACCTATATCATCAGTCTTAGGTCATGCATCCCAAAAAAATAAAAATAAATTATTTAAGGGTAGAGTATTTGATTCTTGGTTTATGATATGGTGTAATTTTTATGTTTTCTCCATGCGTGAAAATTCCTTATTCCACCGTTGGGTACTGTATTAATATCGATTGTGGTAAACCAAACGATGCGTGCGATTAGACGAGATTAATTTTCAAACAAAATTACTGTCGATCTAGAAATAAATATATGGCGTGCAATATAAATTTTTTCCTTGCGCCTCTATTCCCAACAAATCTTCCATCGCAAGGGAGGTGCGGCGCAAAGTTTGGGAACCGTTGGTTCATATTATAGGTATATTTTGGCCGGGAAATATTTCTACTGCTGCACGCGGAGGTGTCCATTATGAGGTTTTTACAGTGTTTTGAAAATATTACGAAGAAGTGCAGACCTTCCCGTTGAAAGCAACGGTAATTGCTCGGTAAATTGCGTCCTATTCATCTTGATACGGGAGCGCGATATTTTATATTGTTTGCGAGCAGAGACCATTGCAGCCGTAAGAGTAGTAAATAATAATAATATCCCTCTCCGTCACACACACTCTTTTCTTTTGGGTACCTACGCAGTATATATAAATATTATTTTTTTCTTTCTCGATACTTAACATTTTTTTTTATCTATTTTTTTTATATATATTTACCTATATTGTACTATTTTTATCTATCAGAAAATAATCGTAAAACCAAATTCTCGTTTTCGTGTTGTAAGAAAAAGTAAAGCGATATTGATATTGAATAAATTCCCTCGAACTTTAGTGAGAAAATAAAACATGAATTCAAATAGGAACATTAATAATTAATCAATAATTAATCGATACGAGAAAATTATATTAGAACAGAACTAAATTCAAAAACGCAACAATTGTAAATGTGTAAGGAATTCAATGTTCAAAATTATTGTTGTATACGACTTAGAAAGTGACAAAACTTATCGCAAAAATGGCTATGCATTCATTACACTTAATCATTGCTCATGGCGCAAATATTTAGGGAAGGATGGGGTGAAACGTACATCTTATTATTAAAGCTCGAAAACCATTTCTTTCGACAAAATTTTCTGATTCTCAGAGTTCTCGGAGATGAACACTCTACGGCTAAATTCGGCACATCTAAGAGCGACATGACAACAATACAAACATGACACTTGATTTAAAGCGGTTCTATTATTTAGACGCAAAATAAAGTCTCAAGCTCACTCCTTGTGTACTATGCTCTTATACGTGTATTAATACGAATTTCTAAAATTACCGAAAAATATTCATTCAAATGTATATACTTCATTAAATAAATCGATACAACACACGTTGTCGTTTTTATCATCCTACCTTCGCCCTATATTAAGATGTAACACCCACCTGTAACTAGACGCTTAATCTATGGTTTATACCATGTTAGTGTTTCAACGCTGAAAACAACTAGCAGTTGTAATAAATTACATTATAGTATATAATATATTCAGCCAATGCGCATTAAATTATTATCAATCAAACGGACTCAAAAACGACCGGAAAACTGTCAACGTGTTTGTGAAATATATACACACCGTATTCCAAACACTTTACACAAATAATTTACGCCTGTTCAATGTCGAGCTTTATCTGAATAATACATCATTTATAGCTTTATTTATTTATTTCATTTCATTTCATTCCATTGTAATTTTATTTTATTTCTATTTCATTTCATACTAACAATAAAAAAAATAAGTTTCTTAAATAATTAATTGTGTTGCTTCAAGCAATTCATGCGGATAAATAAATTTTACTCGAGTACATTTTTTACAAAAAAATAGACATTTCAGACTAACGAATTATGTATTACGGAACAAAATATGAAGTTTTTTTTCTGTATCGTATGTTTTAATCTCCTGAAAATACCCAACGTGAAATAATTTTGTATGGCTTGTAACATTTCATTCTTTAAAGTATAAACGAATATAACTTTGAATTCTACATAATATAATATTTGTATTTTTTATATTTGTTTATTTTAATTTGTTTATTTTATACTTCAATTATCTTTCACTTTTATCTGTATACATTGATAGACATTTTGAAGTTGATTGAGTTTAACAATACGTTGATTGTTGAATTTTTATTTAATTTGGAAAAAATTTTACCATTTTTTAAATCGGAATATGGCACGAAGAAAATACTAGAATTCGACACAATTTTGATTTCTAACCTAATTTTTCTGTCTCAATTCGAGTCGAATTCAACTTCTTTTCTGAAAGATCCCACCCGTTAGTTTATAAAATATTTTTACTTTTATAATATTATATAATTATTATATATTAGTATAATATTATATAATATTTTTACAATTATGCGAGCTGCATCCGAGATTAAAATGTTCAACCATCTAAAATTCTAAATCATATCTGATACGATGTTATAAAAACCGACCTGCACTGGTCTAGTGTACAACTGTGACCATTTGCAAATAGGACAATTGTAACAACTACAACATGTGCGTCGATCCCATCTGAAAACGTAGTCGTCTAACCACAAATCGTTTTGTAATTATTATAATTCAAATACTTATTTTCGAAAACGCAGCAATTTTTCTATAGATTTACCATCGTAATCGTTAGACCGCTACTTAGAGTCCAAGCAAGGGCGAATCTAGAGGGAAGAAGAGTTTAGGAGGTCAGCTGACTCACAGTTAATGTTTGTTGAAAAAATTGGCCTATTGAAGGCTTCTTATGTTTTTCAAGTGTGTCAAATGAACATTTAAGTTAATACTAAACTTGGGCGAATGCCTCAGTTGTCGTCCTCCGAATAATGCCTGTGGTTTGTTTGTACAGTACAATAAAACATCTCTATGACGGACAGTATGTAAAATGAAATTATTCATAAAATAAAATAAATGTATATGTTTTTAATAATAATTTTGTGTTGCCTCATATCAATATAATCATATTGTGTTTTTTTTTTTTTTTTGTTGTTGTTCTTATAAGATATATATTTACATTCTAGTTTTAGCCTCTCAAAATAGCTTGACCAATAGTTCTTTAACCGTGGATCCGTCCCAAGTTCAAGTTTTAAGTGGTGACAGACAATGATTATACATTTTAAAATGAAATCACTCATAAAGTATACATAATTCATAGTTTAAATTTATTCAACAAGGTTTGAATGGTTACTACACGAAATCTGACATGAGTTTAAAGAAGTGGGATGTTTTGTAATGCAAAAACTTTCAACGCATTTTCCAACTTCATATCTATGAAGTACGAAACTTTATGTACAACCAACTTTTTTTACACTTACACCTGAGCATAAATGTGCATTTATTACGAGGATTTGCTAATAAATCTGACCCCTACTCATTATACTAATAAAATATAGATAATTTTTATTCACTAAAATAACTGCATTTTTAACAAAATGTAAATTTAAAAAAAAAAAAAAAATTGTTAAACAAACTTGGTTGGCTGGCCAATATTTTCGTACTTGGAATTATAACAAGAACAGCAACAGTCGAGTGTTTGATAAAAACATGAGTTAACCCGATTTGATATTTTATTGTTAAATTATATCCCATGATATCAAGCATGAAGTAGACGTACTGAAATGAGTATAATATAAACCTTGCATTAATTTTCGATTACGTATTTTGATGCCTTAGATAATAAAATACATTTTTGAAATGTAGGAATTTATAAAATTGAATATGGTATTAAAAATAATCAAATCTAAGAATAGATTTGAATACGAGTGCATAGTGCAAAAATTTACTACCATTAATCAATGAAGAGAAAAAAAAAATGTTATTTTGTATAAAATCGTTAAGATAACGGTCAACAGAGAACAACTCTTTTATTCATTAACAACAACAACAACAACAACAATAATTATAATAATAATAATATTAAAATTATCACCAATGGTACTACATTATAATATAATAGTAGAACGTTTTGCTTATCGTAATACCGAAACGCTTATTGTATGCACCGCATAAACGTGTTTTTCCGCTCGAATAGTTCCAAGTGAGAATGGTCGTAAATTATAATAAAACGCATATGATAATATTTTTTCAAGCCAACGCTTCTGTATTAAAATATACTATAATCGTTTCAGCGGCCGGAAAGAATATAGGTAAAATATGTTTTCACTATTTTTTTTGTTTTCATAAAAACGTCGACGACTGAAACCGTCCTTTATAATGACGCATATTAATATCGTACATCATCATATTCCATAAGAAGTCACATCCATCATCAATATCCTTAATCGTTTAACTTCCTATATAGATGTGTATATCCCTTGTATATAACACCATCAATTAATATAGTATTGATTTTTAGTCTTTGGCTCTTATCGATGTTGCATTGCTTAATTTCACGGTTAATTGTATTAAACTTAAAAGGAATATTGTAATCAATAAATATGCACAGTCGTGGTTAGTAATGAATTTATAGTATCTTATTATAATATGTTGTAAAAAATTATTCTCAAAATGAGAACCCACTCTTAGTACCGATGTGATAAAAACTAAAATGCGCATGCAATACTTATAACTCCGGTCAATGTTATCAATCGTTTATTTTTATCGAAAAGTCAATGTAGTGATTTACATAGATCGATACAAAAAACACATAATATATTCATATTATATATTTGGTTAACACTTTTAATTAACTAATCTGTTTTAAATCGATACAAATATTTTTATACGAAAGTCATTGAGTAATATATACTTCTTAAATCTTATAGGATGACAAGAGAAGTAATTCGTGTTAAAGTTCAAGTTAATAAAAAAAATAAAAAAAAATCTGTTGCAAGTTAGCAAGTTACTAATTTAAAAAGAATTACCACTAGTAATTACAATAGCTTGAAGTTTAGTACACATGAATGTTGCTTCAAATACACGTTAAGATATTTCAATGATTCCCGACAAATATAAAACTTTTCAGTTACTTCTTCAGAGTCAATTAACTCCATTATTATTCCGATTAAAACGTGTATTATTTCATGAAACGTCTTCAACGGTGAATTTTGACTGTTTATACCGCATGTATCACGTATAGGAACGCACGAAAGAGATGCTCGAGCACATAATTTACAGCGTAAAAATAAAAAATAATAAAAATAAATACCTCAGTTTAAAAATTGTAATATAATGTGTTTACACTATTGACAATATCAAACTGGTGTAAACAAATTTTTTTCTATATACTAAATACTGTGGAATATATTTGAATTTTTATCACGAGTTGTTTTCATTTATAATAAAACATGACATGTATAACATTATTTAGGGATATAAATTACACGTATTATATAATAAGTAGTATCCTAGTGCCGTTATGAAAGTATATAATAACTTATATAAAATAAAAATATAAAATACCATTTAGACAATCGTATTATGAACTTCAAGTATCATAATTATTATAATTATTATGCATAACTATTATTTTCATTAAAACTGGATTCATCCGCGTTCATCTCACATTAAATTATCTATATTCTATTCGGACTGCAATTAATTTGTCAAATCAAAATTTGAATGAACTCTTCTTTCAGAGATATTCGAAAGTTCGAATAAATAGGTGTTATGGACAACATATGGGCATTATAATGGATAGAAACACAATAGTAGATAGAGGTAGGCACATAGAAAATAATACCATACGAATAAAGTTTATTTAAATATGAATGAATAAAGAATATTAATAATCGACGGTTGGTCACACAATAATGAGTAGGTTAATTAAAGGATAGACGCACAGTATTGATTAGACTTCAAATACGTTCTGTTTTTTTTTTTTTTTTTTCAGAAAATTTACAACTCCTTATTTGGACATTATAAATTTATCACATCCGAAATTTAACATAAATAGGCAGATAATACTACATGGAAAATATAAATGATTACACGAGATCGTTGCATACAAGTGGGTCCCAAGTAGACCGATGTTTATATAAGTTTTAGTCCAATCACAGTTGCAATTTAACGGTAGTTTGCTTAATAAATTAATTGTTTAGACTTTGATTTTATTTTTTTTTTAATTTGTTAACAAGTCATTTAGTTAAACTTAAAATCATTTCATAATAAGGTGTTATTACTTTAAAATGGAAAACATTTATGAATGTAATATAAATCTAAATTGACCAAGAGACCCTTGACTAGTGGCACGCAATAGGGTATAATAAATTTTCTAAGTAAAACTCTTAATTAGATAACAAATACTCATGTTATTATTAATTATTTTAAGTAAAATTTGGAATCATAACTTAATCCCTCAAATGTGTTAAAAAATATTCATTTCAATTTGAACTTGACGACCACCGAGTAAAAAAAAATTGGGAATATTAATGATTAATAAATCTCATAGATTTTAATCTAAATTGGGGAAAATTTTAAATTGTTTGTTCTCTAGTTTGTGTCAAATTGAATTTCCATAAAATATCTTCAAGTTTCGAGAGATTTATAATAAGAGTGTCATATTGAAAATAACGTTATATTATTTCACTTTCGTGAAAACCACAAAAAAAAATAATAATATCATTTTCGTAGCTGTGTTTTGCGATTGAAAATAAAATAAAGAAAACTGCGCATTTCGAGAAAATCTCACGACGACCGTCAAATTATAGTTGGGATAGAGTAAGCCTGAAAAATGTCCAAAGTTCTATGTTAAGTTATTAAGGGCGTCTCGCAGCTGTTGTACTATATCGTTTTTCTGCAAACTTACAGATCACGTTCCTCGATCGACCCGGGCAATAATAATTAAAAAAAGTCTAACGATTTGTTTCAAATTTGCTTCAATTCGACATACCATTCTATCATCGGAGTTTGTAATAAATAATTGTCTGGAGTACGTATCAGCTACATAATGCAGTAAAAACCGTTAAAAACGACACCATAAACATTGTTAATTCAACTACAGTCTATTTACAGTATTTTTATAATTCCGGAAGCATGTGTTATAGTTCGGTTGTTGACATATTATATCAGCAGGACGTGTACAAATGTAACGTATTTCATCGGTCACTTTAATGTTGTTATAAATGATTTCTGTACATCATTAGTATTTTAAACTAATCCTCTCGACGAAAACATCGTTTTTCCATGTATTCCTTTGTAAAACAAATACTTGCTCGGGTCACAAATGATAAATTTACCCTTTAGGCAAGATAAAAAGCAACACATGAATAAAATTGACAGAACAAAAAACCTTTTTTTTTTTTCATTTTTTAAACAGTTCACTTTAAGATTTAGAGTAAAGCAATGAGAAAAATAATGATGTATTTATAATATGATATATTTTATACTGCGCTTTAGTATAAAATACTCTTGATAACTAGCTTATAGCAGAGGTGATTAATATTAAATAATAATAACAGATCAATTATTACATTTTCCATAAATACTATACATACTTATGATTACTACAATTGATAAAAGGTAAGTTTTCAAATCTTTTCGATGGCATATTTAGTCATGTGGGTTATAATAAATACAATGCGTGTTTCTTATAAAACATTACGTTTTATATTTTATACCTGAGAGTTTAAAAAAAAAAAAAGAATAAATATAATTTTATTTTCATTTCATCAGCGTAGGAGACTTGGATACATAATCGTAAAACACCCGGTACAGACAATTGGGGTTAGTCGATTAATTTCTTCGAGTAACACTTAGTAGTAGTAGTACTCATATGCGAATTTCTATATAAATAGTACAACGATATAGATATTATGCGACGTACATGAAAACGGCAAATGCGTGCTTCGCTATTGTGTCTTATTCGAGTGACTTTTGAAATATAAAAAATGTGACAGTGTATAAATAAATTATATTTTCCAATTGAACATCGATCAAAAACGTGTCCACCTCTCTCGATTGTTGGCGCCCGTTCGGCTTTCCATCTTCGGTGTTCTTTCATTTTTTTTTGTTAAACGCTAGTCCTAACGTGATGAAAAATCGCCCATTCAAACGGGGAAATAATATCAGAAATCGAGAACTATTCGTCTACCTCGTTGAAACTGCCTGGCCGGCAGATTTATCGCATTGACATCCACGCTCCTCTAGAGACCGTTCCCGCTCTTATACTAGCCGGATTAATCAACTTCGCCCGATCGCAAAAATATTTCTAACATTGTCACGGCTTCTTTTGTTCAGGAACGGAGTACAACCTTGAACGTATATAATACCGTATGCAATTAAATATTTTATAATTCAGTTACTTGCATTTTCTCAATACTGTGTAAACCATCGGTTAGAAATTTACCGGGAAAACATATGTTATGAATAACCACTGAGTTATTTATTAAACATAAATTACTTTAACAAAAATCTTAACGTTTTGTTGAAGATGTTTTGAATTATATATTATTTTACCTTGAAGGTTTCATTTTTTTTCTTTTTTTAATGATTTTGTAATCATTTCAGTAATTCTTAGCACTGCAGAAGCCATGTGAACTTTGGTAATAGATCGACAGATGATTAAATAACATGTTGTCGGAGTCCTATATGCGTGTATTACTATAATTTTATACGATTGCGTATGATCTTAATCTTTTAATATCCATTATAATTGTATAATGACTTTTAAAACCAATTTTGTCGAAGGCAACATTGAATGACTAGAAGAAAAAAAGGAAATATTAAAAAAAAAGGTTATCTATTTATTTTCTATAAATATAATAAATTAGGATGGTTGGGGCTAAATCGACTATCATCTGTGTACCACTAGGTACCTCCATGCAACAAGATAAAAAAATTGCAATGTAATATCAATAATATAACTGAATAAGAGATAACATGAAGATCACCTAAGGACAAACCTATGCACAGGAATCGTCCGAAGGAAAGGTTCAATATTAAATATGTTATGCTAGGTAAAAAGGAAAAAAAATACACTTGGAATAATCCATGAATAAAAATATCAAGATCAAAAATCAATAAATTTTAACAAATATCTAAACAGCTTGATAAGCTGTCCTATGTATGTAAAAAATTGGGGGTTTAAACCCTCCACGTGAGCTCGAGCCTGCCTAACGATATAAAAAATTATTCATCAACCCGTTTTGTTATAATAAAGTTTTTAAGTATCTAAACAGTATAAAAGAAAGAAATCAAATATATGTTATTTTATGCATAACATGTTGTTAACTTCGTGTTTTTGTACAATTCGTTACAGTACTGTTGAAAAACTAAAAAAAAAGGTTATTCCCGAATCACCAACTAGAATCCATTTATTAAATTTTAATTTTATAACCACAGACAAAAAAAAAAAAAAAATCAAAACTCGTATCATGGTAAAATCTATACGTTTCTCGTTACACTAATAATCTACAAAAATTTAAGAACACTAATCGTGTGTACACGTCGTTTACTTTAAATTAATTTCAGTATGTTTAACACCTTAATTAAATAACTGCGATCATTACGAACATGCGTTGCGTTACCATAAATAAAACGGTAGTGTACATCAGCTTAGAAAGAGATACATGTGTGTGTATTTGTGTACATACATAGGAAAAGCGTCTCCGTTAGCTACATATGCGTCCGGAGTAGGTCTCTCAACGGTAATTAGTTTTCCTGGTGAATAAATTATTAATCAGTATTACGACCCACCCGGGCAGGCTTACGGTTGCCAATAATTAATGAATACAGTATAATTAAAAATGAATATTCTTTTAGGTCGTGTGTAATCAGCCTGTTTATGCTTTCTCGTGACATCTTTATGGCCGCGATAAAATTACCGCAGACCTACCTCTCCTCCTCGTCGCCATTCTCCTTTTCACCCCATTTTTCTCCTTGTTCTTATCCGCTCTACTATATTTCTCCTCGTTACAACCTCCGGTTGAATTTCATTTCTGCTCAAAACGCGCCCTTTTAAACATCTGTTTCCAACAAAGGCCATGATGATCGGTAATTGACCATACAGCATCAGTCACATTCTCACACGATCGAGAAATGAAATACTAATTCACTTTTTCCGTAACTCACTACCTATGCACCTATTATTTTATGCTATCTTATTTACGATATTGATTTATCAATGATACGAATATACCAATAAAACTGTATTGACTACATGAGACGAACATCAACGTGATTCAAATACAGTCAACAAAATGAATCCTTTTTAAATTATAACTTATGTATAAGGTGTGACGGGACAAATCAAAATGCGGAAGACGAAAATAATTATATGGAAATCGAATTCGATCCAGCTGATAATTAAAAAATTATTTAAGTCATCTACTTAATATTACTTACTGTAATCATTATAATTTAATGTAAATACGACCGCATTTAAATGCACAATATAATAAAGAACTTTTTATAAGACCATGTAAAAATGTATATAACAAATTCAAAAAATACCACAGATCCTCGCATCACGTTTATAGTTGTGGGTAATCATAATATTTAGTGTCTAATTTTAAAAACCAGACATTTCATTAAGTTTTTTTTTTTTTTTTAAGTTTCATTTCTCGTAAAAGTTGTTTAATAAAAATCGCCCAACTTTTATTTAAATATTAAAATATTTATTATATAAATTTAATTGCTTTAATGCTTTTTTAAACAACTTCAAGAGCAGGAACTTTATGAAACGACAAAAAATCTTTTAAAAAATACATGATTTAATTTAGGCAATTACATTTTACTGATTTTACAAAATGTTATTATACATGTATTATAATTACATTATAATAATATTAAATAATACAATTTATAATAATATTATATTTATTACATAATAAATAATATTACATCATAATAATATATAATTACATTATAAATAAATTATTTTTCATACAATTGTACCAACATCTTCACATTGCATTCAATCGTAGAAAGTTAAAACCATAAATGTATTTATGACTGATCAAAAGGGAATGGATAAAGCAAAAATCAAATTTCACAATAGTAATACACAAGTCGAATCAAATTAAAATAATAATCAGCGAAATCTGTCAAGATTATTTTAGCTGGCGGTCATTGGTAATGAATTAATATTAATTGTATTAGTTGCGGGTTATTCAGTTTTCCTGCCTATAAAAAATCCAAATTGTAAAATAAACTATTTGATTTTTTTTTTTTTTTATTGATAATCATTCGGTTGTTTTAGAACGATCAACTAAGTATGAATCACCAATTTGAAAATCATTAAATTAAAAAAAATTCAGTGCGATTATATTTTTGGTTTGGCACACTTACCATTATAATATAAATAATTGATTCAACGTTTGTTCATCAAATAAATAATTAATTTAGCTCTAGTTATTTACGTAAATAGTATTATTCTTATAGCTATAGCTATAGCTTATATATTATTCTCATTATCTTTTTTTACAAGTATAGAAAACATTTTGTAGATAAATATAAAAAATTATAATATATTATAATTTTTTATATTCATCTATATATATATATATATATATATATATATATATATACACACATCAGTGCAAACGTACCGCAGATAACGCGTGATCCTGTATTATTGATGATATTAAGTTCAGATACAAACATAAGATTTGTGTAATCAGAGCTGTGAATGTAATGCATTTGCTACTTTGTATAAAGAAATAGGTTTGACCAAAATTTGTTTTGTCTTATTAAATTAAAACTTAATTTTGCATATTTTTGCATAATTTAGGAATATGGCATATAAACGCATATTTTTATAAATTTATAATTTTAATGGTTTTTTTTTTGCATTTTAGTAAGATTTATAATTTTATCGGTCAATATAACACATTATTGACGAATATTTTTGTAAAAACTATTTTCGATTTCAATAGAAATCTAAGTAATTAGTGTATACTTCAAAGATACATATGACAATTATAATTTAATTTGGGTATAAATTACGACTATAATATAGAATATGCATTGAGTAGTATTAATGAGTGTAAATTATTGTCCGATAATAATTATTAATGTTTTTTGATGTTTATAAATCCGTAATCCGTACCTATAAAAATTTGTTGAAAGTTTGATGAAGATGAAGCACTTAAATAGGAATGCTTAAAAGTATTCTAAAACCCTACAGATTAAAAAGAATTTTATTTTAATAAAATCAAACTTTGAATGTTTTTCTATGGCTATAGCCCATCTTCAAAAACAAGACATAATTAGAAGTAATATAAATTGTTTAAAATATTTCAGTCAATTATAAAGCCAAACTGGAACTATTATTAACGGGATATCACAAATATAAATATAAATATACACAAATATTTTATAGTGTGAATATCTAAAGCCTAAAAGTATGGTCTATAAATTATAACGTGTATATTTTTTCCTTTTTATCAAGTGACAAAAAATTATTTATTCTTTATTTAATTGTATATCTAAATCAATATAAATAAAAAAATTTGTTTAATAAATCATTTTTAAATATTAATTTATTTAAAAAATCATTTTTTTTTTTTAGAATTTTTCAGTGCATGTTTAGAGAATATTTTTTTTGTTTTTAGTCCATAAATGCATATATATTTAACATTTATTGCATGTATAAAATGCAAAATTATGATGATAATCAAGTTGATATTTATAAACATGCCTTTGCATATATTTCAACGATTAAGAAAATATAAAAAAGATCTTCGTAATTACCAAGATACGATCTAACTACGATTATGCAGCGTACAGTTTATTTTACTTTACATTATTTATCATATTTTAAGATTTTGCATTTTTAAGGAGTATTTTATTAGAATTTCGTGTGTTTTTAAATGCATTTAATAATTTAATTATTAGTATTTTTATCATAAAATATAACATGGATTTGCATATAAAAAGTTTTAATATATATCCATAAAAATTGCATATTGTTACTTATAAAATAAAGTTATATCTGTGGAGGATTTGTTATTATTTTTTAATTTATTTAAAAATAATGATAATTATCGTACTTCTAAGATTTAATAAATGTGAAATTAAGTAAACAATAATATAATTTAATTTTCTACAAATTGTCATAATTAATTCCAAATGTATTTAGGTTATTAATTTGATTATATTTTGCTATGGTTAATAGTTCGAATACCCTGAAAATAATTTTTACTCTGTTGAAATACGAGTAGATATTATCAATACATTTATTTAAAAAACAATTTCGTGTATGATAATAAACATGTTGATTATGGTTTCGAATGTTTCGAGCGCAAATTTACTGAACACTTAGCATATATCATAAATATACACACGGCGGTTATTCGGCTCATAAGTCAATGCATAGAATATTATCGAGCATTACAATATATATATATTTATTATAATTATCAGTGCAATTGTTGACAATAACGAATACATAGATGCTCAGCACACTGTACTACAAATATTTTATTATAATCTATATTTTATATGTGTATATTGTCACGAGTTCTTGGGTCGCACAAAATGTAAAGCGCATTATAATTTATACATGTACGAAGGTATCATGAGCGGAAACATTTCATCAAATTCATCATATAAGGCGATCGGCAGGATATGTACTAACCCAGTGTTCTAATGGAGCGAAATATTTATTCAAAGGTACTCCTTTATAAGTTAAATTATTTACTTATGTTATTAATGTGAATGTTTCTATATACCTACATCATACTATTCTACACTTAAAATATATTCTGTTTAAGATTGTTCTAGATATCCCGCTAAGGTATTTGCCAGTCGAAAAACGGTCAAGTTTCATAATAATGTGCAACAGCCGTTGTCAGCTTCGAGGGTGCACCGGAAAACTACTGTCATTTTGCTCGAATTATGTGTCCATGTCGTGAGTATGGAATGTTTCAATACGTAGTATTTAATATTTTTTATCACCTCTGTTCATCAATTTATTGAAATTTTAGAAATATAGACTTTTTAGTACACAATAATATCGATACATAACAATTTTGGCTACTACAATTTAGAAGTGTGGTTCAAAGGACCAAACGTAGTTAAAGCTTTCAAAGTATTTGACTGACCCGATGAGATAAAATCCTATTGGTCATGCATAGGTAGTGTATTATTTAATGAATATAAAAATATATACACATCAATGGAATACAAGAAAATAATATTTCGACAAAGTGACGGGGCATAACTTTACAAATCAATGTTCAAAAAGGAGAAAACAATTTTATTAAAAAGAGAATTGATCCGTTCATTAAGAAATATATACGTATAATAACGAGTTTATTAATCATGATTAATAAGTATATATAATGCATTTTAAAGACGCTGCACAACACTGCTGACTTTTGATGAACAAATAAACGCAATATTATAAAAATGTAACGCGCATGTAAATCAAACAATAACGCTTTTATTTACCAGCGATTCATAAAATCGAAATACTTTCAATAAAATCATGTAAATAAAATTAATCTCACAACTATTTTTATAAATACTATAAAGAAGAAAGATCACTGATAGGTGGTTAGATGATAGGTGGTTTTATTTTTAAAATTTGTTGTTGAACGTTATAACTACATTATGTATGTTAAATTATACTTTTATTAAGAAAACCGTGAGATGTAAAAGTTGATTATACCAATAATCAATAACCCGAATAGATGTTTTTTTTTTTAATGTGATTTCGTCTCAGTATAATGACGCGATGAAGACCGAAAACAAAAAGTTTATCAATCAGTTGACGTTGCTCTAAACCGTTGTAACTCTATATACGCGTGTTTGCACAGCGATACATTGTCTTTGTATACTCAAACAAAACAAAATGGAAAACCCTAATTTACATAATTTGCTTGTCTTTTGGTTCGTTTGACCCATATCCAACGGTCGGTTAGCCTTTTATCCGTGAAATCGATAAATACTAATATCGATTGACCACGGATAATAACCACGGGTACAGTTACGTAAAAAGACCGGAACATCTATTGAATTAATAATTTTAGTCAGACTACTGAAAACCACATAAATTACATTTCTACCCTGGGGCGCAAGGACCTTTGATTAACCGTCAATCAATTATCAACAGATTACCATCGGGAAAATACAAATGACTTATTTCGTTTGCATTCGGATTGTGAACTAATAAATTATAATTGATAGACGATCTGGAAAAACTATTCCATTAAAAATTATTTTTTGAAATTGTATTGGAATAGCTAAGAAAATATCTGCAGCTAACATTGAGGTACATATAGAAATAACTCGTAATTATTGTAATCATTTGTTGTAGTTGTTATTTTTTTGATTTCGATTTTCAATAGAAAATGTTCACTTACCGAAATATTGTGATACGTTTCAATTGCATATACGAGTAAGACTGATAAATAATAATTAACGACGAAAGAGATAACATTTCTTTTAAAATCCAATAATTTGACGAACTCAAAGTACACACAAACACTGGAGACGTGGCTCTTTAGAAAATAATCGATGTCCTTCAGGAAATTAAGACGACGGAAGCGTGTAAACGTAATTTTATTAATATTTAATAATCAAAGCCCTGCGGAAAAGTCTTTGCAAATAGCAATCAGAACGAAATTACATACACTACTACTACCATGATAGGCTACAACGTATTATATAGTGATGTTACGTAGTTAATATTTTTTTAGTCACGTTACAGTAACTTACATATTGTAAAAACAATTTTCTAAAACAACGCATTTACATATTGCGAAAACACTAAATAATATTTGCAATAATATATTATTTCAATATAATAACAAACTGGAGAAATAATTATTGTAGCAAATTACGATAAAGCATGAATACGATTTATATATACATATATACATTATTGACGAGATGAGCATGCACATAATTATTGTTAGATTGTAATATAGATCCTAATGACAAACACTGTTATAGCAACTTTAAGATCAACATTAATTATTATTATTTCGTCAAGTCTGTTTACGCTAAAGATAATTGAGATCAAATTGATTTTCATCATTTAAATATAGTATTAATGTCTCAAAAGTTTCATCGTCACAGTTGAAATATATATGAAGATCTCAATAAACGATTGTAACTTTTTTGTAGCTAATTACTTTTTAGTGAGGTAAATTATGTTGTACATTTATTTTATTTAATAGTGTTTATTTTAAAGATACATAATTTAATTAATCATGCCTTCTTTGTATTATTTAATTTATTACTATTATTATTATGTATGTATGTGGTATTTTACCAGGCGCTCAAACGGTCGAGTTCTGAGTTTTATTTTAATTTTATCGACGTTGAACGAATAGTGAACAAAAGATTTTTTTATCACCCGCACTTGCTATGATAAAAACATTAAATTTCTCATTCGACGTGATTCGTCAGGTCACCATGAATTATTATTCAAACGAGTACCGCGCGGTGACCTGCAGTCTTAAACATCATCTGAACGCAGATTCGATCGCATCGGATAATTAATAATTACACGTCTGCATACGATGAACGAGCATTCTAAGACCAGCGGCAAATAGGACATAAATAGATAAAATAAAATATTTAGTGAAATATGTATGCGTCGATGGCATGTTGCGGACTCGTTTTATCTTTATTTTTTAGTGGTAAAATATTAACGGCGATCACCATCATGACACGATGGAGAAACACACAATTATTCGAAATATATTTTATACGTGGTACTCCGAGAAAATTTAATTTTATAACTATTTAATTTTTTGTTTGTCATCGAAACAATAAGGTATCACGAGTGCATTGTATATAAAGAATTGACAAACCAATAAATCTAGAATCATACGCATTATGAACACGTTTTACGTACTTACATGTATTTAAATAATTTACATAATTTTGAAGCTATAGACTTTTAAAAATTACTATAGACAATATTCTCATTATCAAAAGTTAGGTTTATGTTTAATATTAGTAACAACGAAGATTGAACACTCGTCGCTCTACCTTTTTTTAGTATGGATATTATAATTAAATTGGAACCTACTATTTAAATTCTTTGTATTCCATATGGTCCATATGGTCTAAGAAAAAAAATTATGTATTCATAAAAATAACTAGGAGTTTATAATCTCTCCTAAGTTGTAATTCCTTCCGAAAACAAATCATGTTTATCATGGCCACCTATGTACATCGATACAAGTTGTCAGTCGACGGACGGACGAGGAAGGAAGGGAGAATTTGAGAAATGCCAAGAAAAGGGCATGCATTACTATAGCCGTTCCATAAGGTCACAATTTACTAATATTATAACTAAAGCCTCGATTTATATGCAAAATATATTGTTGAATATACGCATATTTATGTACATGAAAATTAAAAAATATGCTAACAACTTTTTACTATGTGCTGAAAAATTCATCACAAATTTAATAAATCGAATAAACTATTACAATTTACTATTATTTACAAATTTTGGAATAAGTAATTATTAATCAATTCAATAAATTAAAAAAATAAAAATAAGTTAAATAAAAAATTTTAATTTTGAAACTATTACCAACACAAAGTTACAAAATATGATTTCAGATTTTTAAAATGGTAAAAGCTTTTACGGTTGCCATGTAGGATAGATTTATACTAAAAAAAATATCCAAAAGATACTATTAGCGTAAATTAAAAATAACTTTTACACAATTTCTTCATTTTCATCACTTATTTCTTCGCTTAATATTCCACAAATTGTTTTAATTTGAGAACACCCATGGGCGTCCCCAGGGGGGGGGGGCAAGACGTGGCACTTGCCCCCTCCTCTGGAATGTTATTTCCACAGCAATTGGTAAAATTTCCAATGAGAAATTAGGTTCTAAAAATAGGTCTATCTATGTATAAAAAATATTTTTGTCTCTTCCGGCTACAAGATGTACAGCAGAACGTTCATTTAGTACATTAAGGCGTGTTAAGACATGGTTACGATCAACGATGGGTTATGATAGACTGAGTGGAATATGCATGTTGAGTGTTCATAGAGAAAAAGTAAATTCAGATAAAGAAAAATTTATTGAAAATGCACTGACACAATTTGGTAGAGAATATCCACGGAGATTGAAATTTATATTGAATGAAAAAGACTAATGTATTATAATAATATCTAATTGTAATGTTTTAATTGCAATAATGACGAAATATAATAATATACTATAAATAAAATGTATAAAAAATTTTCTTTTATTTTTAAATTAATTTTGCCTCTCCCTAGAAAAATGTCTGGGGACGCCCATGAGAACACCTTAGACTTTTGGAAATTATTTGCGATAATTTGAATTCAGCAATATACCTATTCCTTTTTTTTATAAGTGGACACACTTAAAACATTTTTTTTTTTTTTTATATTAATTATAAAATATGAATTTTTTATGCAATTATAATTATTATTTCTAATTATAAAAATATTTAGTTCATTGTCATTTTTACTCTAATATGCAAAATCAAAAATTAAGAATCTATACAGTGCGAGACGTCGACATTTGTAATCAATATTGTTTGTGCAAGTTCACGCGCGCTCACTATTGATTTTGATTACATAGGATTCAATGAACATCAGTCGCATTCAAATAGAATGTAGAATTAAATTGGACATTAGTTCATGGCTGAAACAATTTAATGTGATTCATGATCACAGCATGAGTTCGAGCGACCTCCGACTCATAAATCATGATCTACACTCGTGTATCGTACACAGTATATTAATGCAGGATCGGATGGAATGAGAGAACATAAGTGCACACGTTTGATGACAGTATCGATATGATGATTTAGAAAGTTCGACAATAGTGAACAGCACCCGGGACAGTGAGACGGCATTCAAGTGAGAAAGAGAGAAAACAAATGATGAGCAACCAAGCCGGTTGGAGACGAAGGAATAAATCAATAGACTCGGCGCATTACACCTACGAATCTTACAGAATGTCATAATAATAATAATAATAATAATAAGATAATGATAATCTGACAGAAAACACAGTAAAACACATTAGACACAACCTGTTGATGTCGAACGATTGATTGTGGAAAACAATTTATCGTTCGCAATTATGCAGCTTCAGGCAATACGACCACTATAATTATATTTCAACGATATAATACATCGTTTATTAACGATAAAAGTGAATATTAATTATAAAATTTTGAAAAACGAGAAGTGTAATAGTTCTCATCCCCCTCTCATCAAAATTGTAAATAGATTCCAGTTGTTAATAATAATCAGACAATCAACACCGCGGGATAAAACATCAATCAATCGCGGCTATAACAAAACACATAAATCATTCAAGCATAATATTATGACAATAGACAGTAATTTTTAACAAATTTGTTGGAATAGTACACACTTGAGATTTTGTCCAAATTAAAACTGTCCAACTCGCTTCGGAATCTATTATATTTATATATGTGAACAGAGACGGAACTTGGAAGAGGAAGACGGAGGTTCATCCCCGGGCGTAAGACTGTAGAGTGTGTATTTTTTGTAATATTTAATCTATTTTTGACAACTACATTGATATTTTTAATTTCGTTACTGATAATGTATTTATAATTCAATAAATATGATTGTATGATAATTATAAGAAAAAAATTATAGGGAATGGTATGTTTTGATTCTTGGTCTATGATTAGGCGTAATTTTAACTTTTTTTTTTTGGGCATAAAAATTCCTAGATGTGCCTCTGCATGCGAATAAACATTCGAAAATACCTACGATCATACATATTTGACTCGATGTTCTATATGTCGAAAAACGATCAAGTCCTAAAAGCTAACCAAACCGAGACTAAACAGCGAAATTCACTGACATTTCCTAAATTCAAAACGAAACGACTATAACTATCGTTAATTAGAACTGAAATTGAATCATTTTAAGTTTAACAGTTAGAACTAAATAAATTATTAGGAATCGGTGCTAAATGTGGATTTAAAACGTTTCTAAAATAACATTTCAAATGCAATACGCGGTATTATATGAGTGGAATTTGACCCATTTGATACTCGCCTTTTGTGCGCATTCAAAAACGGTTTAATGAATGGAAAATTTATATAATTGATGGGCGTTAGATTTATCGCGATATAATTTCGAAGATTCATTTATTATTAATTATAAAAAAAGTTAGTTCACACATATTTGTATTTTTATATACGATCGCACACGTCACTTTTTCTTCCCAGTCATTTAGTACAGATTATTAATGCCAATACCATGTATGTATTTAATAAAGATTACCGAATCGGGTGTAATAAATTTCGAGTTATATAAATTAGATTAAAAAATACATAGCATTCGAATTTCTAGTAGACTTGTAACACTGATAATGTTGTAGTTCCCATGTTCCGATTACGTAGATACGTACATATTTCAGCATCATTCTCAGTTTTGAATAAAATATAAATAGAAAAGTAATTGCTCATATTTAATTTCAAACATAAATAGGTACAAATTCAATATAATGATCGACACAATGCAGGTTATAGCGAACTCTAGCTTAACAAAAATCCATTTTTTCATTCTAAAACACGTTATAAACTCATAATTTCCTACTACGCATTTAATGTTATTTACAACAAAAGTTATTAATTCAAATTATTGCACTAGCATAAGATCGAATTTAATAATTACACCTTTAAGTATAGTAATAGTAATAATAATAATAATAATAATAATAATAATAATAGTAATAATAGTAATAATAATGCGAAGTTATTAAAACTATCTTTGGACGCGCTAAGCGAGTCAAAAACTCGACAAACATATTATGCGCTCCGTTGAAATTTCTAATTTACAAAAACAATGTTACTATTATGATTGTTATTATTATTATTATTAAAATGCATATATTATACCGTTATTATCGTTTAGAACATGAAATTGTTTTGTATTTAGTCGAATAATAATGATTAAAATAATGTTTTTAAAATGAAAAGTGAATTTAAATTATTGCATTAAATAATCGCCAACGGGGACAAACGGCGAAGTACCGAATCGATAAAAATTATAAACCACAAATCAATTACTTACACAGATTTCCAATAATTGATAGACCTCACGGGACCGTAGGGCTTTCACGCCATAAATGATATCGGCTCCAAAAGATATTTAATTGATACACAACACGAACCAAATCTTGATTACAAACATCGAGAAATTTGGGCCCGAAGACAACATAGAGTATAGAATTTTTATTACTGAAATATTACATTATTTGGTTGGTTAATAAATTATAACCTTGTGTCTGCCGATCACCTTTATTCGATGGTTCCATTAAAAAAAAAGAACAAGTTATTTGCTCCATCATAAACTGAATACTACCAAAACCCAAGTTGAAACATTTTTTTTTTATTCTGTTAATGTTATACATGCTACATTTTTTGGATCTTTAATGGTGCACTGTTACACGGTTATAATTTGATTTTAAACCAGAGCATAGCTTATTATAAGCTATAATACATAAACTCAAGGTTTCCAAATAAAATTTCCAGTCACTCAAGACAGTAGTTATCGTAAGCTAATATTGTTACTGTACATAATTATCGTTACCATACAGAATTCGTCGATAGTTAACACAATATTATCACCGAATCCCGCGACAATGAACTCAAAGTAATGACGGTTTGATCGAGGATAAACGGGGGATACTTTTAAAGACATTATATTTCACTGTAAATATTTTTAAGGAATATACAATGTGTTAATATACTCTGAAATACTCTCAATCAGTGAAAAAAATAATATTTTTTTTAAACGTTGCAAACGCCGTCATGTGAATGATTTCGAAAACCCATTAAAGTTTTTGTTCTAAACGTTAAGGACCAAAAAATTTTCTGTCGAACACACATAAACCATAGCATGGACAAAACTATAATTACCCTTCAATCACTGATTCCACGAATTATTTTTAGGGTGTTTAGTATTATAATTATCAATTCGTTTGAATTTTTTTACTCTAACACAATGCCAATATTGCGTTTTCCTAAGAGTTTTTTGAGACTTAAATCCGGCACTAGTTTGGGGCCACGAAATTTCTCTCAACGTATAATAATACATATATATTTATATAGTACAGTTATCCTTATAAGTCGGGCTTGGATTTCGACCACTAATAATGCGATATTTCCTCATTTTTCATTCGAGAAATTGAACAGCTATACATACAGCAAACCACCGCGTATGTACGCGACGAAAGACGTGACTATACAGATATATTATATATACTTATAGCAGATGCGAAACGTTTTAAAATAATAAATAGGTTTATTATATCGTGATCCTTACATCTATACAAACACACACATGCATTGATCTCGAATAATATATAATATAAAACATATGCATAAATGAGCGTGTGTTCGTGTGTGTGTGTGTGTTATGTGTGTGAAGAAATAGAGAGAGAATTCGTAGTACATATGATATATGAGCTGCAGAGGTGTCATTTTATATATATATATACTGAGTATAACTATAACGACATGCAATACGTATATTATTATGATTATTACAAAATACATGAATATATGTATAGGATTCATTTATTATAGTTGTATATTTATATGACACCCAAAATACGCATGTGATTCACATAATTAATACTTAAGTGGTAATTGTTGCGAATAAGTCAGGTAATTTTAAATTAAAATTATTCAAATAATAATTTAGATGGATGTTTATTCTTTCTAGTATTTGCCAGAGCCAAAGTTGAATTTCCATAATCTTTTTAACTATATAGACACGAAGTTTTGATATAATATAAAACGCGATCAATGAGGTCTGCCGGTCTGAATCGCTAATAATAACGTTAAATATACATTTTGATCATTATCATAGATTCTAAGAGCTGTAGTGTTTATATTAATTCTTATTCAGTTGTATTTAATTGTTTTCCAAATTATATAATTGCATTGGAATACTTTGGAGGAACATCTGTCGTCGTCACATAGCATATTTTATCAATCTCCCCATCCATACAATACACGTGACTATGTTATATATTGTTCTGCGTGCTATGAGATATGTTCACAATGTGCATGCCAGCATGATAGATTGCAATTAAGAAATAAAACATGTTTGTATTCGACTTTTTCGGATAAGAGTGCGTATGGAACTTTGCAAAAACGACTGAGTCAATGACAACAATACCAAAACGTCGTTTTAATGTTTATAAGCCCGTACTTTATACCTTTGTTGCTTCGCGTGGCCTTTCCCTCTACACCCCTATCGTGTATTTTAAGTGTTTTCGCAGGCATCAAACGAGAAACACTTAAAACGTTTTATGGCAAACAGTTTGTTACTACCAAGAACCTGGTCGTTCAAAATAATAATAAAAATAAACGTGTTTTGGCCTTTGAAAATTTTAGAATAAAAGCACACTACCTAACAGTATAAACATATATAATTCACTCTAAATATTATTATATTCATATAATATTGATATAAAACTATAAGATTATAATAATATAATAAAATATTTAATACCTATATTTAGTGCCGGATCTAGTAGGTATGCTTGACCCAGGCGCTATTGGTACGAGGGCACTCTTAAGCTTATGAAAAATAGAAAACGTCATGAAAATACCCTGTATTTCTACCCACGTAATGACGTTGCATTTTTATTAACCTCGGGCATCAAACTTCCTAGGTCACTGTCTACAACACACAATATTATAAGTGATAAACGTGGAACGCAGACTAGCGCCTATAAGGTATTAATTAGGTATTACTACAATTACAAAGATCTATACCATTTAGTAGTATACTTTAAATTAATTAAATTTTATTTTTCCATAACGTTATACGGGCCAGAGATTTCAATAAACTCGTGGACTGATAATAACAGATATTTTGGGCTTGAGGAGTTTTGAAAAGGTTGCGTAAAAAAATCGGATTTTCGGAAATCACCGTAGTTCACGATATTCTACGTTCTTTAATATTATACAACATATTCTAATCAAATTTACTAGATTGATTGCCTCTCGTAAATTACATCGCTAGTTGGAATAAGACACGGTAAAATTCAGTTAAATTTAAGAGGTAGGTAATATAAAATAAAAAATGAATTCGATGATCGTCTAACATTTTGCAGTGCTTAAAATATATGTGTTGCGATTGTAGTTATATAAGCTGTAGGAAACAACCTGCAATGGAACAAATAAGATAAAATATAGACAAAAATGATATGGTTGGGTATCTATTAGGTTCATAAAAGCTTAAAGATGATGTTCATGGAGACTTATATTATTTCAAAACGATCCTTAAACACATATTGAAGTGTAGCCTTCTCGTCCCACTAGTGAAAAACCCGAAGTCATAGAGGGAGGGGGGAATGGATCATTGCTCCCCCCACCCGATCGTTGGCTCATTATAATTTTTACGGGAAGACAACTATTTTCGAATTCATTGATTTATTGAAAAAAAGAGCAAATCAATAAGTGATAATTTAAATGTGAGTTGGTCATGGTGATTAAGAATAATTTAAAACGTTTATAAAAATAAAATGAAATTAGTTATAATTATGGGTTTTCTATGTTAAACCTCTCAACTCGATCTGCTCCCCCCCCCCTGACCTGAAAAATTAATCTGACTACGAGCCAGACCGGTGATGAGACTTTGAGTAATCGTTGGATATGAAAAACATCCAACCGGTGATACTAGCCGATCGCAATGCATTATAACGTTTATAATTTTTTATAAAACGGTTGTGCTCGTTATTTTACTGTCAAGAAATGTCGTCTAACGACTTCACGTGGAAGCACCGTCATCAGAAATGTATTTTCAGTGCGACCTTGCGATTTTTTAAGGAACGTTTACAGCTAAATTGTAATTTTTTGACGTGCGATTAAATTTAACAAAAATCTTTCTAGACTCTAAAACATTTGAACTACCAAGTGATCACACTGATCAGATTGATTCTGGTCAGATTTTCGTAACTCATATAAGTTATGATAACATTGTAGAAATTAGTTATAGTTAAAATACCATTTACATATTACGGTATAATAAAGCTTACATACTCGTAAGAGTGTACCGAATAATAATATACGTGCATACCTACAGAGATTTTCAACAAACCCATTTATGTGATCCGTTAATTTTGGTATCCATGATGATATAATAGTGTAAGATCTACAAGTGATACGGGAAGGCAATTCGTTTTATAACTATCCTTCGACTGTTAAGTTCTATAATCCCCTAGAAATTATAATAACACTCAATGTATTATAAGTCTTGTTAACTCGAATATAAAATTGTGATGAATAGCTTAGTCGAAGTGTATTTTTATATCTGCTATATCTGGATATTCTGGGTATTTCATGATCATTGTATTAATTATTATGTATTATGTTTTATCTACTTCAGTACTGTATAATAAAGATTAAACGAGTAAATAGAAACTGATTATTAGCGCACACATAATAATAAATATGCTACACTCTACCTGTCATGTTTGTCGTGAATGTTTTTTGAATGTTTTTAAACATGTCTCAAAAACGAAAATTAAACCATTTAACTATAGCTGACAAAGTTCATGTGATACAATTGGTGGAGAATGGTAACCGGAAAAAACAAGACATCGCAAAAGAATTTAATATTCCTCCAAATACGCTGTCGACATTTTAAAAAATAAGGCGGACATTTTAAAAAAATTTGAAAACAATAAAGGTAACTGTAAAAGATCAAAACCAGCAGAATATCCAAATGTAGAGGTATGTTTATTCAAATGGTTTACTCAATGTAGAGATAAAAATATACCTATAAGTGGACCAATACTAAAAGAAAAAGCAGAATATTTCGCAACTCAATTTGGTTATTCTAATTTTAAAGCAAGTCAAGGCTGATTAGGAAATTGGAAAAATCGTCATAACATAATTTTTCGTAAAATATGTGGTGAAAGTGCTTCTGTAAATGACTCTTTAACTGATAACGAAATCATGGGTATAAATATATCAAATAGTGATTCCGAAAATAATGAAAATTATGAGCCTGAAACAACTTTAAATATGATTACGGCGAACCAAGCAATGTCATCATTACAAACTGTTAGGCAATTTGTTGAATCTGTCGAAGGCGTGGATACTTCTATTTTCGAATCCATAGGAAAATTAGAAGATTTTGTCAATAAACAGCCGAAAAACCAAAAATTAATAACAAATTATTTTTCTACTGTATCTCATAAATAATACATAAGTACATACTTATAATTTCATTGTAATTATTTTTTTAATTTTATTTAGTTTTTGTATAGCATTTATGTATAAACATAAATGTATTATATTTATCATGACGTTTTTATCGTAAAATTTTAAAATTATATTTCATTACATAGGTAACTCGAAGTTTTGATTTTATTTTGATAAATTCGAGTTAGGTATCTCGAATAATACATATCTCGAGGTGAATTTTTATCTCCCTTCAACTTCGAGTTATCGCGACTCAACTGTAATTTGATTTGCATTAATTGTTCATAGAAAAATAGTCATTTAGGTGAATCATCATTTATTTAACAGTTTATTCGGGCGGTTGTCGTTTAGGCGAAGGTAATAATTTTGACCAAAAAAATAATAGTCCGTTTGGGCGACTATCATACGTATCGTTTGGACGAACGAAATTATTTTTACCTATGCGAGGTAAAAACCTGATGACAGATACGGATGATATTATTACTAATCATTATTAATCTTAAATTAATTAATTAGAATACATAAAATGTCTAGGTTTAATATATCAGGACTATAGATTGATTTAAAAACTACTAATAATTATATTATCTGTAATTTTATTTTATTATTTTAATTTTTTGACTGTAAGATTATTTCCTACTTATAAATAATAATATTATTAATATCCATATCAATATTTTTTTTTAAACAGAACTTATTATTAATTATTTATATTTTATATGATTTTGTTCAATTAATTATTGAATGTATATTATGAGCATTTTCATACAAAGCCAATAGATTATGTTAAAATATACTAGGTAATTATATTATATGTAATTGTATTTATAATTTTTTGACTGTAGATTACTAACTACTTATATAGTTTTATAATGTATATAATAATATTATCAATATTCATATCAGTGGCGTAGTTACGGGGAGGGTGCAAGGGGTTTTCACCCCCCCCCCCCCAGATTTTTTTTTTATGTATTTAATGTACTTACCAACACATTATAATAAAATTATATTTTAATTTTACTATGATTCAGTGTATAATAAAAAATGAGTAACAAAATAATTTTCATTAAAAATGAGATATAATAATAATACCATTATAAATTTAATATTATTAAATAGGAATTCGTATTAAGATTATAGACCTGCAAGGGTCGATCCGGCCCGTAATGATATTGGACCGGGCCGGAATGTAAAATAAAATAAAGGGTTGGACTGGGCTTTTTAAGTCTTGAAATTTTATTCCGGACCGGACCTGGGCTTTTTTTCGTAAAATTTTTCGGGCCGGGCTGGACTTGACTTCGAATATTAAATCAAGGGTTGGCGGGCTTTTTTAAGGATTTTTCTTCAACAATAATTAAAAATAATAATTATAAAACCAATACTGGTACAATTAGGTACAATCATATAATAATAAATATATAATATAATGATATCTTAATTCGTGGGTATAATAATGCTATTTCTTCTTCTTCTTCTTTTGCCTCGCCTTCCTCCCAACTATTTGGAGTCGGTCACCGTTGTCCTACACCACCACTTTACTCGGTCAATCACATCTCCTCTGCACACACCGACAGCCCTCATGTCATTCTCCAAAGTCTCCAATCATCGTTTTTTTAGTCTTCCTCTTCCTCTTTTCCCTTCAACGTCCATCTTCATAACCACTCTTACTGCATTCGTTTCCTCTCGCCTCATCACATGCCCAAACCATCTCAGACTATTTTCTCTCATCTTGTCCACAATTGGCGCTACACTATAATATATATGTCAATACAAAATAAAACAACACACTACTAAAATCATATTAAGGTATCTGCGGCATTATTATTATAAGATAAAATAAAAACGGTAATTTGGAATATTTATAGAAAATTTGTTGCGTTTGGCTAAACAATACTAAAAAAAAAATGTTGGACTGCACCGGACCTGGGCCGGGCTTAAGAAAAAATGGGTCAGGCTGGGCCTGGGCTTTTTTTTCACAATATAGTTTAGACCAGGCCGGACCGGGCTTAAGGATAAAATTGATGGATCAGATTGAGCCGAAAATATATGGCCCTTGCAGGTCTATAATTAAGATAACCTAAGAACGTCGAAAATAAAGGTTTTAACCCCCCCCCCCCCCAGAAAAAAAATGTATCTACGCCACTGATTCATATTAATATATTTTTTATATATAACCTATTGTTAATTATTTACATTTTATATAATTTTGTTTAATTAATTGTTGAATATAAATTTTTATACCACCCAAACGGTATATTTCTATTCGCCCAAACGGTAGTATTAGTTGAATAAACCCTCGCCCAAACGGTATATATTTATTCACCCAAACAGACTATATTTTGGGTCGATTCGCCCAAACGGTGTACGCCCGTTTATTCGACTGCGTTTCGAAGTAGTTAAAGCGATGTATTTTTCACGTGACACGCCGGTCTACAAGACTATTAATATACAGACAAATATCAAGAAATTAAGACCTTTAAATTAACTTTTTAAATGTTTGGTCCAGAATCAGAAAAAAAATCGTCGACACGTTCGTCTTTTAGATATACAATGTAATTTCTATTGATTGATTATTCATAGATGTTAATAGTTTTACTTTATATTTTTCTGTGTAGAATGATTGTTCTTGCGAGTGCTTTCTTAAATTTTTATAAGAAAAACCTTATAATTTAAACTCGATTCGTATGTTGTAAATATCTAATAACTGTGTTCCACTAAAAAGTACCGAATTTTGAACATTGTTTACGTACAGTCGTTTTTCATTTGATAAAAAAATAAATATTTCCTCAGACTTTGCGTCCCGCCTGAAAAATGTAGCCACTTGACGTGTACGAAAAAATCTATGTCAGCCTTCGCTCAGAATTGAAAAATGTTAAATATAAAACGATTAATTCGAGTATACACTGTCTGTGAATACGCTTATTCTGCAGTAATCTCGATATTTAAGCAAATAAATTGTTCTTACGTCCGATAAATCTGTATTGCGGGACAAAACTTGACAGGCAAACGAATAGTAACGAAAATTCAATTTAAAATAAACACAGACAAAAATTGTTTTTTACATCCAATACTAGTGACATATTATACACACTTTCGTAAAGGCGTTAGTTATATGTGTAAGTCAGGAATGAGTTTAAAATGGTATATTACGGAGGCCACGATATATTAGTTTGAATATTCAGTCAAAAATTATTCGGTATATAATTATAATGAAAATTTGTTTTATACCTAATTATTATTAAATTTTAAAACTCTTACAAACTATAACACATTTCTTAGATTTTGAGTAAAACTATTAAATAATATTTGAATGAATTTGTGCTGTGAATAGGCATTTTAAATTTTTATTTTTTTCAAATTTAAAAAAATTTTTTTTTTACAAATGTTAAAATATATTACCCAATATATTAAGAAATTTGGTTTTATAATTACATAAACCGTCTTTAGAAATATAAACTGATCCACCCGAGTTTTTTTATCAGAATCTTTTTTCGAAAAAAGTAATACAAAAACAAGTTTTAGATACCAATACAGCAATATCATTCAACCATTCCTATTTCTCATCTGATCGTGGAGTCTCACGTTTTTAAAGATCTAATTTTCAGATTAAATAAAAATATGAAACAACATATTGTCATATTTTCAAATAGTTCTAACTGAAGCTTGAGATAGTCTTGAAAATGGTTTGTACTTTACAACCAACAAATTGACGTAGTAGTATTACCTGTCTATTACTTTAATGTGAAGTTGATGATGAACTAATGTTGATACATCTTAGATAGCTGCATAATTTTGCAATTTATAGCAGTGAATAATTAGTTTTAACTATAATATTTTGTTTTACTTCTTCATTAAATCATAGACAAATAATAAATATCATCAACAGATAATAATTATTCCACAGAAATTAGAAAAATATTTATTTTTAAAAAAAATAATCAGTTGTATAGGATTTAATGACCTAAAATATAAAGATGCTATTTTATTTATTATGTTGTAAATGCTAATTTATATGAATTGTAATAAGTAATATAGTTTGTAAAACGATTATACAACACTTGTATAATTTAGTTAATTCCTAGTGTAATATTAAAAATATTGAATCTGTATAACACCATACAATCCATATACTATAATATTTAGGTTATAGAACATGCTATCAAGTTGCATTGTGAATTATGATAAAAATAAATAAATCAAAAAGTGTCATATTATAATTAATGTTATGATAGCAAAAATATCGGACGTTTATTATAAAATAATCATAAATTGTGTAAACTTTAATATTTAATATTTAATAAAATATGTAAATGTTCATACATTAAATAAATCAAAAAATGTTCACCAGATGAAACTATTTCACTTTTGGTTGTTAAAATTGATCACAGTTATACGACTTATTTAAACTAGTTTCCTTAAATGTATTTCAAACAGCTTTTATCATAATATGATATATATACATATATATATTATATTATAATATCATATTTAAAGTAAATTTTGGAACTTTGAAATAATCGATGGATAAGTTGTTAGAAAATAGAAAAAAAGAAATACATAAAACTTGATGTTGCGAAGAAAAACCGCTTGGAAATAATTTTACAACCAAAATTTGAAGAAAAAAAAATCATTTTTCGTACATACGTCGACTAACAACAATATCCTAGAACAATTATCGGTAACCTTTTCGTAAGAAAGAACCATTTTTGTTTTTTTTTTTTTTCAAAATAGTTCCCAACCCATGATATCCACAGAACTACACAGGTTTGAACAACATTTATTTTTTCAATAATGCATACTATTTTTGTATTCAAAAACAAAAAAATCTCTATGTTAAGGCGTCTTCTAAAGAACCACGTCTTACCTTCCCCTGTTCAAAAAAATTCTAGACTAACTCGACTGAAAAAACTAATGTATGTATATACTTATATAATTATGTGAATATAATTTATAACGACTATAGAAATAGTTTAATCGTTCGTGAAACTATTCAATAAGTTACGTACAGTCAATCAACATCGCATCCGGTATTCGCCCATGGACATTACAATACATTATTATACTATTTGACGCCGATGAAAACGTTTCGCCGGCTACAGTGGCGAAAATACACTCTCCGGTAGTTTCGAATTTAATTATAAATCCGTATAATATTATCCCCGAGTTTAATGGAATTCCTGGCGACTCGCGACGGAGGCCCGAACATTCCGGTCCAACTCGGGACTACGGATAATGTAATAGCCGCTTAATCATCGTGCACACACTTAAGCGTAACATTTTATGATAAATACAATTGGTCTTGATACGGCATAAATTGTATTTCATGAAATTCCAAACTGTTAACATTTTGATCTAAGTACATGTAATGGGCATTTTGAAATGTTAAGCACGTAGAATTGATTACACAATCCTTAAGAAATTATAAACACAAATATTATACATAATAATATGTAGTTTTGAAAATTTTTTTGTTACAATTATCAGATTTGATATTTTTCTTTGTGCGTCAGCCGAATGTATAATATTATTAAAATATTTTCTCCCTTATAAGTTAATATTTTATTATAATTCAAACATATTGTTTTTAATATTCAAAAAAGCTAAAATCAAAACAATTGTATCTTTTATATTTGATGATTGAAGACATTTGAAACGAAGCTTGGTATAAAAAAAAATCAAGCGAGATAAAAAAAATCCGACTTTTTGGAAGCCATTAAATACCGAACGCGGTCCACGGGTATACGATATCCACGTCTATGCATTTAATGAAAAATATAATTGAATTAAAAAAAAAAAAAAAAAAAAAAAAAAAAAGGAAACCATTACGTTGTGCCCATGGCCCATCTCAGATAGGGAGATGATAATTATGATGAAAAATACAAGGCGGCTTTTTCTAATATTTTGTCCAGGCTCCCTCTAAGTCGTAACGTAATCGTTTTTCTCATGTTTCCGTCGAGGGAGTTAATCATCGTGCACTGGGAATAGCGCACGGCAGTAGATTGTATTATTTTTGTGAAAAACATATTACAGTAAAGGTAAATCCTCCTTATAATGGATTCTCGTAAGATGGTAATACATGAACTTAAAATGGCGACTTCGTGCTTGGAAGAACTACTGAAGTTATCAACTTTTCCATCAAATTCTGATTTATTGGAATCGAAAACAAAAGCTCAAGAATATACTACCCTTTTTTATAGAATACAAACAAATATTATAAATTATTTTTCAAAATTATAAGTGTGCATAAGATAATATGTAAATATATTATAATTATAATTTAAGATTATAGGTAATAGAGAAGGTGATAATATTTACATAACATAATAATATTAAAAAAAAATAGGTATATATAGTATATATACCTATTTTTTTTTTTAAACAGTCCAGTTAAATTTTAAAATTAATCTACCTATAATCTTGCACATACCCGGAAAAAAAAATAAGATGACGTTTACTGGTCCTTAAAAATGTCCTTGATAATATTTTATAATTGTACGTACGTGAGTAATTGGCGGATGTAAGAGTGTACCTACTTATAGGCGTAAATTGATACCGTACTGTACTGTCCAAATGTTTTTCGAACTATTGTAAGTACTTACCTGCAACAATCAAAAAAAAAAAAAGTTGTTATTATTCATAATTTTATCATCATCATAATCAAAATTCGTCCGTGTTATACTAATCAATAAATTACTTTAAAACGAAATATAAAAATATGCATTGTAATCATTCGAATAGGTAATACCTATTTGTTGTATGTATACTTAATTTAAATCTCGAACACTTCCAATTTGTTAAAATTGGTTTTAGACTGGCTCTATTCTATACCTTAAAGTTAGAATTATAATAAGTGTGTTTATTAAATGGCAGGAGGTGTGTGTGTGTGTGAGAGAGAGAGAAATAAAGAATGTAAAATACGAGTAAATAATATTATTATCATTAATAATGATCCATTTATAATGTAAGCCTTACAGGTTTATTATCGTTTTAAGGTAATGTGAGACGGCAGCCTTTCAATGGTAACAAGAGACCATGTTTTTTTGTTTCTGAGACAGATTTTCCTCTTCAAACTTGCACATAATATTCAAAAATAGACGTATTTCATGGTAATTTATGTTCGACATTTAGTCTTATATGTAAGTAAACAATCTGAAAACAATAATTTTGGTAACCTATCGTACACATGTATAGTATATATAAATTAGAGCTATTAATACACGTGTCACGGATTTCGCCTGCCATGTCAAATACTTGTGTGTCCAAAGTACATAACCGTTTTTATAATGATAAAATAAGTAATTGTGTGTTAAGTACTTGAATTTTTATTAAAACATTATTTTTACAGAATTAAGATAAGGTTATACATTTTTATTATGAATTTAACGCATGATACGTGACGCGTGAATTACGTGAATTCGCAAGTATTAAGCTATAAAATAAATATATAATACGTGTTGCTCGCATTACATTAAAATAAAACATAGAGAGGTACTAATGGCAATATTTAAATAATTAAACAAAACAACATTAGCACAGTATTCACTTATTTTTTTTTTTTGAGCAATGCTTATTTTACTGGTTATGTGACTTTTGAATTTATTTTTTACAATACTAGTGAATGCATATATATATATATATATATATATATATATATATATATATATATATATATATATATATATACGAATAAATATATGTTAATATAGGGTAAGATTATTTTAATTTTGTTTAAATTAAAACTTCAATCTAGTACTTTCACTAAAGTATTTTTAATATAAGACTAATTAAAAATTGAATTTTGATTTTTAAAAATTAAATGATTACCATGAGTATGTTCTAATACACGAATACGGTATCTGCCACTATTAAAATCGTCAATACATCTTTGACACAGCGTCGAACACCGAGTATAATATTTTTTTAAAAAAAATTATGCAGCCCATGATTATGTAGGATTCCATCCATTCAATTCAAATCGAAATGTTCAGCTAGATGATATAAGATTATGATATTCATTTCGAGTATACTTCTCCTCCAAGCTCCATATTATGTATGTAATGTATGGATAGTGTACATGTACCTAACCATCGTATATCATACATGTGCTACATGTCGTACACCGACGGTCGCGGAAATCGGTATTTTTGTAATACATTCAGTTTTTATTTTTTTTTATACATTCCCTTTTTTTGCTCTCCACACAAGCCACTTGCATTCTCGTTTGTAATTCAACACACTACAGGCTACGGCACGTGAGTCATTTTTCATTTCTTCACCACCATCATCTCCATTCCGTTGCCTACGGATATTTCTTCGGTTTTCGGGTTCGCAATGCGAGTTAGTAATATATATCATATGCATATATTCCGAAGAGTATTACCAAAACCGCGCGTGTCGGCACACACAAATGACATGTACTTTTCGATCAAAAGCAACGTACGACAGACATGAATAAATGTGAAATGTTGGGAACTCAGAAAAGTCACTAAGGTGCTTATCATCGAGACCTAAAGGGGACTAGATTTTTATGGTCCTTTCACCTTTAAGTTCAGCCTAAGCGTTACTAAAATGACGAATATGCTAATCGTTTATTCTTATTATTTAACGGTAAGAATAAAAAAAAGAAAATTAAATCTAATTGAATTACACAAAACACAAGCGTTAGATACAAATACAGTGTATAGGGAAATACTATACGTGTGTGTGACTTATTAACTTTGTGTTCAACCTAAATTATCCATCCATGAATCATATTTTTAAGCCTGGCACAGAGCCAGGGCCATATTTACCATTAGGCAGGATAGGCAATTGCCTATGGCCTCCGTTATTAGGGGGCCTCGGATTTTCATGAACATAATATTTTTTTTTCTAGAATACTACTTTCAGTGTATAAAATAAGCATAAGAAAAATAAATATAATATTTCAAAAAAATATAATAATTAATCCTTATCAGCGTAAAATGCAAAGAAAAGAAATAAAAGTCTATTTTTGTACATACTGGAAACACCATACGGACCACAATCATCGGTTCTTCTTACAGTTAATATAAAAAAAAAAATGTTTAATTTTGTACATAATAGGTAGGTACAAGAAATCTATAGTCTGTAGAAATAAAAAACGTATAACATATCTATGATTGTTAAAATATTTAAATAAAATAATTATATATTTGTTTTGTTTACTTATTTGTCAAAGGGGGCTATATATGCTACTGTTGACAAGGGGCCACAATTTTAATTTTGCTTAAGGCCACAAAAAGCCTAAATCAGGCTCTGCACAGAGCACTTCAAACTTTTAAAGCAGTGCGAGGGAAAGCAGAGAACACATAAATAGGTAGTTATGATGAAATAAGTCTCCTACTCAATTTAGATAAAACCCTTATGAGTGGTTAAGCCTGCGCGCTCCCACATCTCATTTTTATATATTTCTTGAAAGAGGGTAGAACGATACACACATAAACATTCTCACTGAAACCACTACCAGGAAGAGTAAAGTAAAATTAAATTATGATTGAAATATGTGAAAATTTGTATTTTTTTTTACATTATAGTTCACTGTGGTATACAGTGTAATCAAATTAATATCATGTACTTGCGTGTACTTATGGGGTAAACCTAATATTTATTTTATTGATTTTGTCAAATCATTATATAACACCAAATTTATTGCGTTTATTGATTATTGATTACGCAGAACATTATCTTCCTGGAAACAATTGTTATGGCTTATTATTCATTGAGATTAAAGACTATTTTTTAAAACAATTTTAAATTACTTTTTCCGCAATTTTTTTTATTTTTAAATATATTATAGAGGATTTTAGATTAGATACTTCAGTGTAAAGCGGATTTATACGAGAAGAGTTTCTCGTATCAAGTATTTGAGGAACTGTGCTTTTCGAGAAAATCATAACGAGTAAACAATATGTACGGTTATTGTAACTATCATCACAGAATATAACAATCAGAATGGACACTGATAAAATTTTATACAGGCAGCATAGGACGAAATCTTGAAACAGTCACATCAGGTAAACAGTAGTGCCAGTTCATGAAAAAAAAATACGGTACAGTTAAAAATGTACCATAAAATATAGCTTTAAAACAATAGCTATGTTATAAACCGGCATTTATCAATTTTTTTTCCGAACCAACATGGCAACATATATAATCATTAATTTTTTTTTTACATCGACCGTGTAAAAATGTTTGTCGCTCCCCACAATCTAATTTTTAACACAAGTACAAACGAAAAAACTTTTTTTCCATATACATGGCACCACTGTTTACCTACAGTAACTGATTCTCTATTATCGGTTCGCCGCCCGAAAGTGTCCTACCCCTGCTATCATGCAGGTAACCTTTCGGGGAAATTGCTTGATGGGTTTTAGACAAGATGAGTTTCTCTTGTCTAACTTTTGAAAAAAATTTTGCTGGCCGAGGAAATCGTACCTTCGATAAAATCGAGATTTCGGGCATCAGTGTCAAAATGAACTTCGTACGGAGAGGTGTACGAGTCTCAAATGTTCGATAAAAGAAAAACGTTTGAGAGATATAAAAAACCGTTTACACTTGTCGATATTTTTAAAAAACAAGTATCGTACCAAATGATATCGATGCGTGCGAATAAAAAATGCCGAGTTTATCGCTTTTAAAAATCAATTTGTATTTTCGAAAACAACATGCAAATTTTTATCATGGTGTAAACAATCATAATACGATTCTCGAACATAAAATCTTGTATGCTAGGTACAAGAAACTCTTCTTGTCTAAATCCACTTTAAATTATTAATTGTATTCATATGGTTAAACTATAAATGTGTGTGGGAACCGTGTGACTGCAGTATTTCAGTTAAATGAGCATACAAAGAGTTTCGATTTATCTATGAAATTATTTTGAGCTGTTATAATTGTATGAAGTCTAAATGTTTAAAATTTGAATTCCTCAACGGTACCCGAGACTTTCCAGGTGGGTCCGGGATCGAAATTATGATACCAATCATTATATAATAAACAAAACGTCATTATAGTTTTTATGTGCAATTCATGTGTTTACTGCACGATCTCACTCAATACATTTCTCTATCGCCTATGGTGCTGTGACGTGGCTGTTAGGAAGACATGAGCAATTTCTTAGACTTCCGAGAAATTTTTTGACAGCTGTTAAATCTTTAATTCAAACCCATTAGATGTCCTTCATAATTAAGAAGCTTCAAAACCTTTTATTGACTACTCGTCGAATAAATATGAAAAATATAAAAATTGTAGAGCGAGTTACAGATCGCGGTGTACAATCGATGCATATATGCAGTTTTTGAGTGATAAAAATAACTGTACAAAAATACAAAGATTTTTTCTTTAAAAAATAAAAAATAATATTAAGAAAAAAAAGTATTGGTTAAAATATTTTGAGTTTTCATTGTAAAAAAATGTATAAGATACGCCAAGACCTTTTCATTCCCGACGAATCGCCCATACATTTATATATATATATATATATAGTGTTTAATTTCGTAATTACAGAGTATAGAAATAAAGAGATACCCCATCGGGGTAACTCGATTGTATTTTTACGATTTTCATTTGATTGTTTACGTACGGTACGTGAGCTGTCATTCATAATTTCGGAGGTTCATTGCCCAAATCGTTATTCGTCGGCAAATTTCACATAATATTATTAACAACCACATCAGATGGTGCAGCGTAAGGAGAACGGCAAAACATTGCTCGTCTTCTACACCTTTACACATATGGAGTGCTCGGCACGTGACTAACGTACATGATGGCAAATCCGCCGTAACTTATAATAGATCGTGTTACACGACTACAACATACGCGCCGCATCGATCATTGTACATCGTATGATTTGTTAAGTGATTTTTTTTTCTCTTCTTTCGCAGGAAACTGACAGTAGGCCGTCGTCTTGGATCTCCGAGGTCGCCGCGTATTCAGTTGCGTTAATGGCAACCCGTGGTCGACGTTTGTTTGGCGAGAATCGGTTATTGTTTGCGTTCCGGCGGAAGACGGACGTACAAAGGACCATTCGCGGAAACATACGTGCGCCCCTGCGCACCCGTTGCACACACGTCCGTATTTGTCCACGTTAAACCGTTTGGCGAACGCAACCCTCGTTCACGGGGCTCGCAAGTCGACGGTCTTATTATTTTTCTTACTTTTTATTTCGCGCCATTGTGTCACGGAATTTTCTCATTGGTTATAAACACAACAGTAGATACGCTGTTCGCGACGAACGGATGACTGCAGTAGTGAATTGGGGGTTAACATTAAAACCGTTCATTCATCCGACGGTCGTTATAATATCATTCGCACCTATGTAATTAATGATATTGATTAAATAATTTGCGAACGATAGTTTTCTTGTGCTGTTGCGAACATAATTTAAACGACTCACTTAAAAATGACTGTTTTAAATTCAATTATACGCGACGCAATGGGCGCAATATTATAAGCATTTAATACATCTTAAGCGATTGATGGAATAAAAGGAATAACAACGACCGTACAAATACGCAAACAAATTTAAATTAATTTCGAAGGACAATGATTTGATGATATTGAAACAATAAAACAAATGTTACAGATGAACTCAAACAACTTAAACTTAAGCTATACTCGTATCTAGTATACGGAGTTCTTCTATAGTATTAGTTCTTTGTTTTGAAGTACATTTTTATACTATTGAATTCGTTGTTTGAATCAAACAACTGTACAATAATTATGTAAATATTTATATTTATCGACATTTTACAATATTATTTGCACACATAATATCACCAAAATAATTCATTATTGACTAACTGTCTTTTTTATATAATTATTATATTATTGATATTATTGATAAACATTTCAATATTGCACATATACTTTTTATTGAACACTACTTCGTTTTCCAAATTACTAAATATAGTTTCCCATTGTAATCGGGGGAAATTCTTGAATTAGTTAATGACTTATACACAAAATGGTTTTAAGTTTACCCCTGATATTTCGTCAATTATAACTGTGTTTTAATAATGAAATATAAATATACGTTGTTTAATAACTTATACTTCACAGTTCGGTTGCAATAAGTGTACAAGTATTGTGCGAAAGCATAAAATGTTTAACTATTTCCCGGTATATCATCGAAATAATAAAATATTTTATCACTCTCACGTGGTGCAAACAATCTCAAAATTATTTCATTACGTATTCGTAATAATATCGGTATAACTGCAGTAATCTTGCACCGTCGTTTGCCGAATTCGAGCACATTTCAAATTATTATTTTGGCAACATGTAAAATATGAGCATAAGTTTCGTAATAAACCTTAATAATAAAAAAAAAATAATAAATGTTTCCTATATATTTTCTGGCCAAAATTGTATTTTGAAAACACATTTTACGTTTAAAACTTTTTGAGGAAATATAGATAAAAAAATAGTTTTCCCCTAGAATAAAGGGTACAACCTCTTCCTAATTCCTGGAAATGTTTCGTCAGTGAATTTTTATTATGAGGTTAGGAATTGATTTCATCAGGATGACCTGGTACTCTTTGTTAAGCTACCGTAACAAATGGTACACGGGTTATCGAATAATAGAAAACGACAATTTTAGCATTACGATCGAGAACGCTCAATAAATTAAATGTTTTTCCGACGTATATATGTAATAACTGTTATTGAAAAGTAATTTCCAAAAAAAAAAAGAAATTCAACTTCTGGATATCATTAGAGACTATAATATCCCACTTTGTGAATTTTAAGTATTCTCATTCGTACAATCAAGAAGGTGAAACGTTCTCAATCATATTTTACAGGGTTCATGAACGTGTCCGGATAAATATTTTTAAGGTCAACCTCTGGCCACTATATACGATAGCAATTAGGAAAATAAAACTACTCGAACCGTCCTACCAAGAAGTTCAATGTCACTACCACAGAAACTTTTTCTTGAAAAAATCTATGAAATATACTCAACCGCAGTCAACAACGTCCGTGGTTTACGAACGTACTACGTACGGTATCGATATTTGTTATCATGTTGGAGAGATGACGGAAAAAAAAATAATAATATGTTTGTTTATGGTCTGTTTAATAAATGGCTGATAAACCGAAGTTGGACTCTCGGGAAAAATCGGAAATCGTTTACAACGAAATACAGCCGAAATGTTCGTAACGGGCGAAATGATTACGCATAACAATAGAACACACAAAGAAAATAAATTAGAAATGTATTCCGTTCTTAGTTAAAACTAAATCAAGTCCGATAAAACCTGATTCGATGAATTAAAACCCCGGATGAGGATGTAAATTAAAAACAATAAATCAGTCGACAAGGTTTTGTCCACAGGGATTTGTATATGATATACATTAAAATGAATATATTCGATTTTTATTAAATGTATATATACTCAAAATTCAGTGATAAACAATGAAAATAATCAATATCCCTAAGAAGAGCTAAGGATAAAACATGTTCTATACGTATACTTTTATTTCCCGTATATAATAAAACATACGCAGCGTGGTAAAAGTATTATTATTATTACTAAACACGTGTGAATTCAAGTACGCGTTGTTGAAATGTATATTACATAAAAAGTAAATAATCGACCGATGCTTTGCAGTAATATAGTGTACCTACACCGCAGTTACGAGAAGTATAGCAACACTACCGCTAAGAGTACAATACGGAAAACGCTATTCAAAGTTGCGTCTTGTGAACAGAAATGTTTACAGGGCATGAATTGTACATAACAATTGTAAGGTCAACTGTGGGATTCACGAATACAAATAAATGATATTACTGGGTCTGTCAATGTTTCGAGATCCAACAATCGATGAATAGACCTCGGCCCTGTCGAAAAACACTGTACTTTAAACATATAAAAATAAAAAATTTGCATGTTGTTGCTGGATATCTTGTTGAATCGTGAACGTGCGTTTATTCAAATTGCATAAGCAAATAAATGATAAACCATCACATTATGCACTGCAGCAGTAAACGATTATTGTGTTTGTAACTGTTCGGCAAATTCTCAACGAATCGGGACCTCAACATTCATAGTAACGATCAACAAACCATATTTTATAGCCAAGCGAGCATAATAATTTTTATTATAATATATTATAAAAATCATTACTCATAGAATAACGCTCGAATATCAATTCTAATATATTCTAATTTTGAGGGACTAAACCTCTCGAAACAAAACTATTCTTGCCTCAATCCACGCACCATGTTTGTAAATGTATGTGTATATATGTTATGCTGAATTTATGAAATTACCGATTATATGAAATCGGTAGAAAAATTTCCGATTTTATAAAATCGGCAGTATTATGCACTTTAAGTTACCGATTTCACGTTGTCGACAACAGAGTTGCTGATTTCATGAAATTGGCAATTTTTCTGCCAATTTCATAAATTCGGCGTAATATATATAGATATATATTTATTTATTTATATCAGTCATGGAAAAAAATATTGGTTTCTCGTTTCGCATATAACATAATAAATTTTAGTGTATTAATTTTATACAAGTGTAGTTTTTTTTTAACAGTATCCATACCTATCACCGAATTCCAGACATATTTTATCAAGGTATACTGTGCTTTTCATAACATTTTCTCGACTTATATCCTGGCCCTGAACGGTTTTTAAAAATTAAGGGTACTATTTAATATTTTCGTATGTTACAATTCAATTATATCGGTCATTACGATAAAATAAGTAATCATTTTAAAACATCACGGCATCCAGTTTTATATAATTACAGATCTATATAAATATAGATATAATATTAACTTAAATTAACTTAAAAAATTAATAAAATAAATAAATAAACTTATGCCAATAACTCATTTAAAAATTATTAAAATTCTTTTATAAGAAAATTATAAAAATTATTGGCGTCAAAATGTAATTATATTCTGGATAACTAAGAAGTGAATGTTGAAATAAGAATAAAAGAACCCACATCTTGTGAAAATAATGATTATGATGCGCATTTTGATTTATAAATTCATTTATTCGTGTTTATTGTACACGCTTTCTATAAAAAAGAATAATAATAATAATAATAATAATAATAATAAAACAAAAAAATATTAAATTAAAAAAAAAAAACCATTTAACTCATCACTAAGATTTGGTTTGTAAAAGACTTTTCAAGTTCCACTCTCAAGAAATAAATAAATTTTTTGTAGGAGGGGTACTATTCTTATTTGCTAACGAAAAATGAATTATAACATGCCCTTGTACGGATAGATATAAATGTAGACTAAATGTAGTATGAACATCGAACGTTACTACTAAGTATCAGCACTTTAACAAAGGAGACACTTGATATTATTATTTAAAAAATAGAGACCCCAAGTACTGCAGTTTATTTAAATAATGATAAAAAATATAAAAAAAATATTCATTTATTATTGTAATCAATTCATCCGTCAGCCTAGGATTTTTTTTTTTTTTTTAATTTATGAAGGAAAAAAACGAAGTGTAAAAATATGACCAACATAATTAAAGGTACAATCGGTTATAAAAAGAACTAATATTATATGCATTAGTAGAAAAGCATCAAAATTTGTTCTCAAGCATTGTGCACCCTTGACGGTGTACTTGAGCATCACATATATATACGTGATAGCCTTGTGTTTTTGTGGTATAAGAGTGTATATTTTATTTGAAAATTATTAATACAATTGTTAATAAACTACTTGAATTTTTAAAAATATACTCATGAGAATTATAATATTACACATCGTTATTAAACAGGCAATTTTAGTATTATGAAAAAAGCTACGGAAGGTCAGAAAAATTTTTCTTTTTACATCGTCTATTCTATCTTAATATTCTAAGTCTTCCACAGATAAGCATGATGCTTTGATACGGGGATTCTGGTAATTAATTTATAAAGCTCTGTGATTTTTTGAAATTAATTGTTCCGTTTACATTTCCTTGAAAACAAATTGAAAATATTTTCTTTTCTTATTCTTCTTTTTTTTTTTCGCACATTTCATTCCACCTACGTAGTCTACCGCTACCAACTGCGCGTTGGTTTTACGATCGTTACGATAGGGATGACGGATTCAACAAACGGTTTTCTAAGAAAAATACAAATTGTTTAGCGTATATGACGTCGCCGTCATTCGGTGTGTACAAATGTGCTCGGCGAATGTTCGACGACGAAATGTGGTGTGTTGTCGACGGCGACGATGAATCTCTTTGAACTGAAATCGATCAACGACAATCCAAGGAAAGAAAGTGTTTCTTGGTTGGATTAATCACAAGACGAACCATGTGCGCCGGTACAAGTGGGTAACCTCCGATGTCCCAGTAATGTGCCTAACCTCTAGGAACGTCTCATATTCCTGCAGGATTTACACCAGAGAAAGGAAAAATACTATCGGAAATTCTGAAACGTCAACCTGTGAATATTGAAAAATTAATGAAAATTGTGAATCTGAAATTTGCACTGGGATTCACGTTTCTGAATAATGATTACATGATTTTTAAATCTTATTATTAAAATTATTATAATATAAGAGTAAAGACATAGTATTTTCAAGGCTTAGTCTCTCGTAACAATATTAAATGTAGCTAAATACTGAAATGTTTTTCAATATTACATTACGCATATACAATACAAACATTTTATAAATAAATCACGTAATATATAGCGTTTTGAAGTCAAACGATACATTGTACATTTTGTCAGAAATGTACTTTATGTTCTATATCCTTTGTTTTGTTCTTTAAGTGATAATACAAATTTAAATAATATTCGTAACGCGAACAATAAAGAAAACACTCAATATTGGAAAATAGAAAACTCAGCTGCTCGTAAATTTCATTTCAGAAAGTTAATTTTAATAAAATAATAATAAATTAACAACATTATCAGACTTTTTTCATTTTATTTGTTTATTTATTTTTTTTATTTTTTTCATAATAGTGTTAGCTTACTCAAAAAATTAATTTTTAGACATTTTAATATAAAAATATTAACAAAAAAAAATGAACTTTATATATTTTATATCTTTGTATATTATATACATAGACGCAGTAAGTAAATGCAATTTTTGTAAATTTTAACAAAATATACGAGTATATAGTTGATTGATTAATTTTATGTGAATATAAATATTTTTCATATTAAAATGACATACATATTTTAATGGTAATAATGCTGATCGTGTAAATATATATATATAATTGTATATAATTTAAGGCTTATAAAAGATTAGTTAAATTCAGCCATCGAATAATTTTGAGACGATATAAGACAAAGAAACAATCGAAGACCAATTATATAAGTACATCAACTTGAAATACATGTATTAAATACATGTACTTATTAATGTTCAATTTTAATTTTATTAAACGGCTAAATTTGTGAAATATTTGAACTTATCGAAGTACTTTTTTCGTGAACAATCTATACATGTTTATACGTACATATATATTGAACTCATTGATATATGAACACAAGCCCATTATTTACATAGCACTGAGGTGTTATGTTATGTTCCTGTATATCAACTACGCTACGCCACCAAGTATTTATTTTTTTTTTAATACAGCTTTAATTAATTTGATGATTTCACCTAGGTACAATTCTTAAAAAATATCTTATAAATAATGCACATGTATTTTGATGAATACGAAAAAATTTCAACATGTACTATCGTACATACCACACCAGGAGCAAAACGGTAAATTGCATAAATTATAAATACACTGTACTGTATATGTACTGCATATTCTACCGGCTCGTTTCAATATCAATATAATGATAACTGACACGAAATCCGTCTGATCGCTATTACCGGAAATTGATCACGGCTGTAAGCTGAAGTCCGGAAGACTTTTGGATCGTAGTTACCCGTATACACACGTATTTTTTTGAAAACGCTAAGCTAAAACTGCCGGGAAGGAGGTTGGAACATGCAAATATTTCTCCTTTAGGGTAAAATTGGTTTGTTTCTCCTTTATTCGTTTCACAATTATAATGATTTATTCTGAGAAGATGATAATTTCTACTAGCAAAAATACATATTTATTGCAATATATTTTAAAAAAAAATCTGAAAGAATATTATTAATACAAATACTTACATATATAGTAATCGTTTCTATCGATTTTTCTTGTTACGTGATGATGATCGCACGGTCTTCCATGCATACGATTTAAGCATTATGGATTTCAGCGAAAATGTATTTTGGGACTGATCAAACAAAATTCAGATTTTTTTTCCATCAAAAACCATAAGAGAACTACCATAGATTAGAAGAAAATTTATGTGAAATTTAGATAATTATAAATTCACTACGAGCAAGAAACAGTGTATTTTGATTTTTTCCAGATGAGGATAATATATATATATATATATAGCAATTAATTATTCTAATAACAATATTAACAAATCTAAAGTTATTAAGTATGTTACATAGTTTAACCAAGACATAAAAATAAGAATAAAATATTTCCTTATGTCATGCATTTATGAATTTAAAACACTTATGAAGGAATATTGTACTATCCAAAAAATTTGATGGGGGTTAATGGAGTATAAAAATAACTCTTAGTAAATTCTGTTCCCTTGGTTTCGCTTTTATATGAGTATCAGTAAAAAAGGTCTCAGGCCCTAAAAATATGATAAATCGTACTAGATACTATAAAATATTGCGTCAACAAAAACCCTAACCCGTTGTGTCCAATCAAATTGTCTAATTGCGGACCGATAAAACATTAGAGACAAAAATACTGCAATAAGGCGTTCTGATGCGATAAAACCGCGATAATAATATTGTTTACCGTTTGAAAATGTTTTCGTGAAACTATACATAAAACCACAGCCCGCAAGTCAACAGTCACACAGCATTGTTGGTTCGACAATATTTGATTATAATAATATGATTAACATAATACGGGTACGTGGATTTCGCGGTTAACTATAATACAGTGAATAATTAATTGCGCAAAGTAACGCGGTTAAGACCCGTCGCTTTCCGTCAAGGACATGTGATTGGTTCACAAGAATTGCCGCCGTTATTGAAAGTGATTTCTTTTAACTCAAAATAAGTGTTTGCAATTGAGCATAAAAAAGTAACTGTCATAATGTGATACGAGGATTATTAAATTTCACATAGATGTCTATAAAATCAATCGTACCAGAAAAGCCTATAAGATATTTTATCCGACGTTTAGTCAAAATGACATCATCGATTTTCAAAAACGACAATAATTGATATCGCAAAACATTAAAATACCATTTATAACTGTTGTATTCGTTCTTCATGACCGTGTATTTACTTATACAGCCAACATAGGTAAATATTATATCTACCTAGCATATATTATTCACGCGCTGGTCGAGAATTACTCGATATAAATACGTGCTGGTCATTAGTCTGCGAATACATATTAATTTATTTTTATTTCTCACGAATAATACTTGGCTCCGTTATATCTCTCGTGTGGGAGAGCTTAGGGACTCCTACATTTATATATTCCAACAACACAATGTAAACCAGCATGGTTAAAAATTTAAATCTTCTTGAAATATCAGTACAGCATAACTCGATTGCAACTATTGAATATGGTGACAGTTTAAAAAGAAAAAAAAGGAATAATATTTTGAACGGTTTTAGAACGTCGTATAACCGTTAAAATGACATTAAGTATTATCGAATGTGCTGAAAATATGCACTACTCCTTATTGCATTTATATGAATTGTTATTATTATTATTATTAAAATTGTTCTTTCGTAAGGCATTATTCGAGGATACGAGTCTTAAACATTACGATGTCCGAAACTCCTCTGACGGGCGGTACGTACCGTTTTGCGAATATTTCCATCATCGACGAGTACGAGGAATTCGTTTTACGACCGGCAACAGCTATATGAACACCAACTACATATACACATACATACATATATACATACGTATGTTCTATACATCTCATCCCGTTTGGAAGTGCAATAATTTCGTCTAAAGAGTCATCATGATTTCTGAAAGCGAGATCAAACGTTAACGTATATAAAGCGCGCCGAGTGCACGTACCGAAGTCACGTGTCTTAATCAAAAACGTTCGACGGTCCGTCCGATTAAATCACTTCTTTCTGCTTTTCACCGGCCGTTCAAATTCCGTAAAAACGTCTATGCGTCACAATGTGAAGCACCGTGTGCATTGGCAAAGAAAGTTACCGGATTAAAGAAAAATCAATAAAAAAAATGTCATGAATCCAAGCCCGACGAATATTCACGAGACTGCCGTCTATACTGTTCAGTTACCACTCTGAATGGCTGGCGAAACAATTAACCGCGGTACAAAATAATTTTTACTTTACATTTTAAAATTTTCCTGAACATGATTTCGAAAGAGATTCCGGAAATATTCTAAGCAGACGATATATTAGTTGTACATTTTAAATATTGTTTCCTAGATCGTAGTGGCATAGGCGTGCGGGTACCCGGGCTCCCCTCGAAATGTTTTAATTGGGGACCTTTATTTTAAGTCTAAGAGTGAAGGGCCTGTATTTTGACCGAAGTTTCTCGAATTAAATGAAATTTATTCTAAAATGTTAAGTAGAAAATAAATTATTATATTTCATAGTAGAAAAAAATAAACTAGATATCTAAATTTTCGTTCAAAAACTTATGATAAAATAACACGAAACAAAAATATACTAACACGTTTTGTTAAGACATAGCCCAAAAGTATTATAGACATCATCTGAAATTCAGATCGTAAGTAGTCATTGGTGCTCATACAATTAGGCGTTCATAAGTATTCAAATTAAAAAATCATTCTGACTATGAAATCCTAATTGGATGAACCCCTAAAAAATTATGCACTTACTCTTGGTTTTTCTTCCACTCGTTCGTCATTAGAACTAAATAAATCGTAATAGTCGACATTGATCTATGTAGTCGAATAGAATATATTGATTTTACATTTTTTTCTCCTATTTATTTGTATTATATTTCAATCGATTGTTTCATTCGGTCCTTTTCAGCACAAAGTATATTTCAAAAAAATATTGGAAATTTGGCTCTAATTGTATGTAAACGTATATAAATTCAAAAAATGTTGAAGTATCTAGATATGTACATGTTAAAAACCAAGCCTGGGATATCTACATGAACATACGTAACTTTTCTAAACACTCAAATCGAAGACGTACACTATTCCGTTATGGCAGAAGGCATGATATATTTGTGTCGTAATGCACATTATTTATAGACACTGAAGTTTAATGAGAGCCCTTGATGACGTTTCAAACCGAGCAAGAGTTTGAAATTCGAAGAGTTTACCGGCGAACAAAATCAGTATTAACGCGTGGCCAATGCGGACGAAAAAACAAAATGAACAAATACTCGTACGTGGTGGAACGTTTTGAAATAAATTGCAATATCGTTTGACGATTTGGGCGGTGAAATCGCACGTGGTAAATACTTTCGTGGCTAAAATATTTTTACTTCGAGTCAGCTCACCGATATTTTCACATACATATGTACAACACCTGCAGTAAACCTATTCGTGTATACTGTTCGACCAAGTCTTATGATTCAAAAAGGATCTTTTTCTTATCCCCAAACTTGTATCAACCGAGTGAAAAGGCCGATTCACGTCCATAGACCAAACCGTTCTATTTGTCAGCCGATAATCACGCCATTGGGAATTTAAATAGGTTTAGTTCTGTGACGGCAGTGGTTATCAATGTAGCGTGTACGACGATTAATGAGGGATCGCAGTAATATATCACGTAGTTTTATATACTATTCGACACAGAATGACGTAGGACGACTTTTAATATTATTAGTATATTAGTGTTCGCATGGTTAAACATAATAGCTTTAAACGCTGGTATGTGTACGCAATATTAATCAAACGATATTCCAATACATCCTGCGAGGAAAAACGCCAAATAGACGGACAAGGGTTTGCGAGAGGGTAGTAAAACTCGGAATGAAGTTAACAAAAAAGTTTCGTTCGAGATATAATCACCTCGGTGGCGTTTAATTCTGTTTTAATCACAAACATGAACATCCCCGTGATCATAACACTCAAACCGTTTGCTCCCGTAATAGTACAGTGTCCATTGGGTATGATAAATACATCATGCGGCACATTTCCATAATTAAATACATATTGGCACAATAATCAACTGTTACGGTTAGTATGTAATACGGAAACGCAGCTGTTGTGTAGGTTCTTGTCTCGCGGAAATGTGAATTCCAGCTAATGCTCGTAGACTCGCGCGGTTCATCCGAAACGACTATTTGATCGCAGTGCCGCGGGAGACACCCGATGTACTCCTAGAAACGTTGTTTTCGAAGTTTATATCGTAATTGGAAAACCAACTAACTTGCAGTGCGGTGAGTCGCACTTTTTTTGTTGCGATATGATTTCCAGCTACAGCTCAAGACTCGCGCGATTCATCCGAAACGATTATTTGATCACAATGCCGCTAGAAGCTGCCGATATACTCCTGGAAACGTTGTATTTGAAGTTTATATCGTAATTGGAGTACCAACTGACCTACAGTGCAGTGAGCCGCACTCGTCTTGTTGCGTTATTAATTCTGAAATAACACGTGATAAATCATATGTAGTGTTCGGAAAACGAGTCGGAGTAAATATATTTCCGACCGTGCGCGTGAAATGGCGAAAGCTATTAAAACGTACGCGTGATTTGTCTGGTAATTTTTATCCTACCCGTTTAATTTGCCTACCCTCTTCCCCCTGGGGGAATGGACAGGAGAAAACAGTAATCCAAAAATATATTATCGAGTTCTACAGTTATTTAATAAAATGCGAGTGTACACATGTCACTACATTTTTTTTTCTAGGAGGTAAAGTGGGATTCTAGTGTCAACTACATTATTGAGGATTCTATCGGGAAACCGTATACGTGAAAGAATATTTAAAATTTTTTTTTTTTTTTGTATTACTACTTCTGAAACCTTTTGCAAAACATAGGTTTTTTGTAGCACGGAATAGTATTCAAAAGTGGTGGTGTAAAAAATTATCGATTATCTTCCACCGATTCAATGACCTCACGCAAACTTCGCACCTGTTGACCTATAGGTTGATATTCTTAGATGTAATAGATAAAAAAAAATAATAATAATAGTAATAGTAATAAATCGTCTGGGAGTAATATTTCACTTTTAAAAATCGTATTATTTATATATTAATATACAAATACAAATTTATTTATATGGATTAAATTGCGAACTATTGCGAATATATCTGCAGTTGAGTGGTTGATTGTTCACGGAGTTCGATGCTATGTCGTTTTTATCAGCAATATCATCTTGTTATAGTATAGTATAGCATATAATTTCCATTCTATATAACATCTCAACATTTTTACATAATAACATATTGTAATATGAATATAGTATTTATATAAACGGTTGTATGATATAGGATAACTTTATTTTAAGTTTATTTATTTTTTTTTATCTATCAAGGCAATTGAAAATCTTTAAGCTTTCTTAGTATATCCTTTATTTGTTTTCCGATTAAATTATTGAACTGCATAAGATTACTTTTGGTACAGACTTGCATAATAGTGTGTAAAAGAAAAATCACTATAAAGCTGCATAATTCATACTATGTCACACACCTTCATTGCGAGTTTAAAAGTTTAAAAGAACAGATGAAGTCTAAATAAATGTATGTTTGAATTCCACGTGCGCTAAAAGTTGTTTTGAATAACATATGGAAAAAGAAAATAGTTTTCGAAATAACAAGCGTTCATAAAAATATCTCCTATGCACACTTATACGTATACTACTACGTAATAGTGCTACGTTATCAAAGAATCAATGTATCCACATTTCGATGCACGTCAACGGGATTTGATTAAAATAACGGTTAAATGATAAACATTTTACGGGTCGAACGTTGTGCCCTCAAAACTGCTTATTGTGATTCGTGTAAGCAGTGTTGGGAAATATCTAGATAAATGTATCTAGATAAATTATCTAGATAAAAACTATTTATATTTTATCTTATCTAGATACATTTATACTCAGTTATCTTTATCTTTATCTAGATAAAAATCTTGTTATCTATGAGACCAATCTAGATAATTTATTTAAATGGAATAAAAATAAAATTTTAAAATTTAAAATGTTTTTATATTTTCATTTTTACATTTTTCTGTACATCATATACCTATTACACAGATAATAACTGACAAGATGACAATCTTCTTATGAAGTTTATTTTAAAATTATAACTCTTTATATTATATGTTTATTTTCAAAATGTTTGAAATTTGTTAAAAAAAAGACAGAAATGTATTGTTATTTTATTTTTCAAATCTAAGGTTTTTTTATTATTAAGTTAGATAATGATTTGACATCTTCTTATGAAGATTATTTCAAAAAAATTATTTTATATTTTATGTATATTAATGTTTGAAATGAGTTTAAAAAATGATATTTATTTTAAAATGGTTTTAATTATGAATTTTTTACCTAATATCTGTAGGCTGTAGTATCCTGAATATTTTCAAAATCAAACATGAAATTATCTCATATTTATCTAGATAAAAATGTATTTATTTTTATCTTTATCTAGATGAAATTTAGTATAACTATCTTTATCTGTATCTAGATAAGAATTAGTATAGTCATCTTTATCTTTATCTAGATAAATTATTAATTATCTATTCCCAATACTGCGTGTAAGTGCCCCGTAAATACTTGATGCTTGTCCTGTTCCATACACCTACGGTATAGATCAGGCGTGCCCAACCCACGGCCCGCGGGATGCAGCCCGCGAAGGTGTTCCAACCGGCCCGTGACCATTTTATAAAAATTAGAAATTTATATAGGTGTAAAAAAAAAAATTATTACTTATAAAAATGTATTTTATAAAGTTTTTAAGAATATAAAATATATTACAATTTTTAATTTTTTATATATAAAAAAAAAATGCATGGGATTTTAGAATATTAATAGAAATAAATTAGTGTAATAGACTACAAATAAATAAATAATTAAATATATTTAAGTATAGGTAAATAAAGATAATATTATATCCGATAAAATATGACTAGTCTATATTTTATCGAAATGAACAAAAAAAAAACCTGTGAAGCATATAAATATACATTTTTAATGTGGCCCGCGAGTTGAAAAAGGTTGGGCACGCCTGGTATAGATAATCTTCATCCAAATAATACTGTACATCCGATCATGGAAAATTAGCTGTACCCCCTCCCTCACTTTCTTTCTCTATTTTTCTCATCACTCTCCTAGTAGACACAAAGTGTTTCATAAGACTGTTATTAATTTTCTATTTAGTGCCCAAACTTTGAGCTTCTGTTTAAAATAGTTGCAAGGGGTCTTGGAGTTCATGTATTTGACATGTACACGATTAATGCGGCTTTGCGATACCCTCGCCATCAAGAGTTTCCGTAATCAAATCAATCGTTAGGCAAGGATGTTGTTGCATCCGACTACTGAGGATGCGAACGAAGTGTTGTTGATGAATAATCTCTATGCAGCATCGATATTGTATATTAATTAAAATAATTACAATAATAAATAATGTACACTCATCATTGATGACTCGATTAACATTCAAGAGGTAAATGGGCGTAAAAATTGGAACGAGGTCATGGAGAGGTTGTTTCACGATATATTTATAAATTGTTTATTTTTATAGTTGTCAACTATGCATCGTGAAAACTTTAAATGTATGATTATACTTACGACTAATTCACGGTGTATATTTACTAAATATTCAAAATTACGAAGATAAAAGTGAAGTAATAAAATTAATAAATTGTCAAGTTTTTTTTTTTTTTTTAAAAAACAATAAAAATACTTTTACTCATTCAATAGAGAGTCGACATCAATCTCAAAATATAAGCTAATATAATACGTATTTTTTGAATACATGTCATTTTTATAATCATAACTATCGTATATTTCCTTCCAATTCAAAAAAAAAAAAACTATAAAATATAAACTATTCGTTCACTTTATTTTTCTACAGAAATTCAATTATTTTATTTTGAAAAGTGGCTGTTAAAAAAAAAGTTAAAAAACTAGTAAATATTGAAAATTTGAAGATTTTCGTGTACTAAGAAAGTAAATTCATTTTTATACCCTTTTTTTTCCATGCTTGGAAAGATATACATATTTTATTTATCAAATTAAGTTCACTTCTCCCGATTGTTGTGACACTGACTACGAGTCATTTGGAGTGATTTCAATAAGATTCGTTTCGATCAATTAGCAGATAAAATTTAGAACTATAAAATTCTACAGTAAAATAATTAAATACTTCAAATTGTTGGCCTAATGAAAAACTAAAAGTCCACCAAACGACTAGTGAATAGTATATATTACAGCCTACTTTAATCTAATTGTTCAGAATGTTCACGCATATATTATGAAAAACATGATTACAAACGTACATTGTTATATGACTGCTATACGCGGTATTATAATAATTATGTTATTATGGGTACAGTTTAATCGCTAGATTTTCGAGGACCACGGGTAGTTAGATATGTATAGCGATTATACAAGCAGCGTAGGGGAGGGTTTTATGGGGTGAAGAGGGATGGATTCCTGTGGTCGAAAAGCGACTGCGAGAACGGACAAAAGTATTCATAAGTATAGTTATAAGTTATTATAGGGCATAGGGTTAGGGTTTCGTTGAAAATTATTATCTGGTGTACATGATTTAGTAAATTTGCGATAAATGCTATTTATTATTTATTATAATTCATGTACCAATCACAGTATATACAATATTGTTACTATTATTATTTATTGTTAAAGCTCTTGTCACTATTGCAGCTGTTGTTTATGATGTCGACTGCAACAACATAATAGTATATGCGAGAGTATTGAGCAAAAATTCTTGGGCCATTCCGAATAAATTTATTGACCGAATAATATTTTATCTACAGCAGAATCACATTATAAATATGTATTTTAATTTGGGGCACGACTTTGTTGTTGATCGTTTAAAAAAATAAAAAAAATATTGCACTTGAAAGCATCCTCATTACGGTCGTCCTGTATCGTTCTATATAAAAAGAAGAAAATGTGTTTGATAGAGAAATACAGAGAGAGAGAGAGAGAGAGAGAGAGAAAGAGGAGAGAACTCTTGTAGACCATTGAGATCCATAAAAAATAAAATATTGTTTTTAAAATAAAAGATTACGACTATTCATGTATTATAATTGGTTATATATAGAGCTCGGATGTTAATGACCAAAAATTCATTTATATATATATATATATATATAAATTTATATAAATATATATATTAAAAAGAACCGGATGGGCCTCGCTCTGCTGTACAGTTAGGGGTGGAGTGCACCTCGCTTATAGGATAGGTCATTATTACAATGGATTTGTTAAATTTGAATGCAATGATAGATATCATTGTATACGAATAACGATTCTGAACGGAGTTCATATGTTTGTCTAGGATATAATACATTGTTATTTATAAACATTGTAAAAAGTATATTTTATTTTGAAACGATAAATATATTTTTCAATTAGGATGGGTTGGCAGTTGCATACAGCGATATAATTTGTGAGTCTAGAACATTCTATATTATATTATATTTTACATGTAACTTTATGTCAATATTCGATGTTCAAACGCTTATAAAAAAAAATTGTGCATATGGATTTTAATAATTATTGAATGACATTAAGAACAACTTCTGTGGAATCTTCGATTAAATTTTCAAGTATTTTGTACGAGCCAAATTTTTTTTATCACCGATTATAAAAATAAAATGTAAAAAAATCGAATATTTTAAATGCCTATAAATGGCTTAAAAATCAATATAATATTTTGGAAAAAATATGACATAAAGAAAATGCCAATCTTAACAGCTGGTAGAAATTTCAAAAATCTGCGACTTATACTTTTTGAATTATAACAAATATTAAAAATCGTTTGAGAATAATTTGCTATTTTATGCAATTTCGTAAATATTTAAATTTCAAACAGTCATACAATTTTTTCCTCTTAGTCCGGTAGAAATTTTTTTGAAGAGTAGCTCATAGATAACCTAGTGTTAAAATTTTGAACCTTAAGTATGAACAGAAAAAATTTTATGAATTTTTATCTACAAAATAACTTGCAAATTATCGTGATTTTTACATATTTCGTATAAATTGGAACTTTGAGCACTTATAAAAAAAAATTGTGACATACGATTTTAGATTTTTTTTTATCAGTTAAGGAACAACTTATAAGAAACCTTGTATTAAATTTTCAAGATTTTCTGGGCAGCCAAAAAAATTTTATCGTTATTTAAAAAAAAATACTCAAAAAAATTGAAAATTTCAATTGTCTATAAATAGCTCAATAAAAGTCAAAATACTTTGAAAATTTAATGGTGTATAGAGAACGCTAATCTTAATATTTAGTGAAAATTTCAAGTATTTACATTGATTAGTTTTTGAGTGATAGCAAAATAAAAAATTTGGTTATGTCGAAAACTGGTTTTGCGTAAAAACTCCCGTTTTTCCCAAATTTTTTTATAGTTTTTCCCGTCGCATTTAAAAAATATTGGAAATTTTTTACTTTTGACCCCCCAAAGTACCAAATAGATTCACTTTCCTTTCAGAAAAGTTGCTGCATAAGGCAATTGAAGCATTTTTACTGCCCCAAATCGTGTCGACAGACACAAAAAAAAAAAAAAAAAAAAAAACACACATCATTGTAAAATCAATACATTCTTCACTCCGTTCAGAATCTAAAAATGTCAAAATATGCAATTATATGCTTTAAAATATATTACATATATATGTTACGGGCAAAGTAGAAAATTCGGACAATGTATACAATGACCGGGCATTGTAAACAATGTCTGAGGTATATTGGGCAATGTAAATTGTGAAGTATTTATACAAAATAATCTGCAGAATATATTATGTTTTTATTGCAAATTATTAATATTACATAATATAATATATTAATATTATGTTTTTCATCAAATAATTTTTATATACAATTTTTTTTCTTATAAAATATAAATAGTTATATGCTACGTCTATCCTTTGGTTAAACACTAATGACATTTTATGAATGCACTCTATATCTCTATAATGAATCCGATAAATAACTTATCTCATATAATTTTGGTACGTATAGTTTTACTTTAGTTGTAGTATACTGTCACTCAGTTTATATTGTGCAGTGCTTAAACAAATATTTATTTATTTTCTACATTTTATTTAAATTGGAAAAATTTAATGCGAAATTGAATATTGTGTTAAATGAAAAAAATGTGAATAATGTGTATTTGACCAAATTAAAATACGACTAATTAATTGAACATACAATTATTACATAGAATAGCTCCCAAAAATTGAAGTCAAATGATTATAAACTCTTGAAGAAATATGATGTAATAAAAAAAGTATAATAAACAGTATAATTATTAAAAAAAAAATTAAAATTATTTGAAATAGATTAGTATAAATAAAAATAATAATAATATAAAAATTAATTAATAATGTATAATAGTTATTGTTTAATTAGATAATAGACGTAGCATTAAATGATTATTAATTATGTAATTGTTAGAATACATGTACCTACTTCACAATATTTTAAATGTATAATTTAATCTAATTTATCATTATCAAAATTAAACATAATATATTATGCAGATTATTTTGTATAAATACTTCACAATTTACATTGCCCAATATACCTCGGATATTGTATACAATGTCCGAATTTTCCACTTTGCCCGTAACATATATATAATTTATTTATTTATTTTATTTCTTGACTTATCCCGTACATCAATAAATATATTTTACGGATATCTATTTTATTTCACTTAGAAATAACAGCTCTATACGCGCATATCTGAAGTTCCCAAGAAAAATAAAGGATTGGAGTACATTTTGAGTTAAATTTGACATTTGTTGCGATAAAAGAGATTGTTTGTTTGAGAAAAATACATTATCCAATATTAATACATATAGACACACAGACCCATAGATACACACTCACACGTAAAAGCGCATTTTATTGTCGAGAAACGACAGTAATATTTTTATTTATGGTATGCAAAACAAGAGAAGTAGATTAGCTGCACAACAACTATTCAAATATATCGGGGTTGAACGAGTTTTCGCGAAAATGATATGAAACCTAATTGATCACAGAGTTTATCACGACGTAGCAAACGGCATGTCTGCGTTGACGCGTGCAAATCGCGCCGTTCGAAAAACGATTTCTATATCCACACTCAATTGCTCTATAAGCTTGTTTGAATTTATGTGTCTTTCGGCTTAGTGAAATATATATATTGTTTGACAAATCATTTGGTTGACTATAAGTTAGTAAAGTTACTTTGGGTAAAATGAAAACACGGCATACGCATTAAAAACTTTGCTAGAAGTCATCAAAAAGTGTTAGTAAAAACGTGCAGTGTTGTCCACATTGCTTTCCTGAACACTATATACTGCATCACACATAACAGTATATAGTATAATATGAATATTTCTGTCGGGACCACAAGATGTATCTTAAGCTGATAATGTGGGAACCTCGATCTGTCGGTAAATTAACTGTAATCGTTGTAATATATAATTGGTATTTTTATATTGAATGTACTACAGAAGAACAATCTATCAGTTTATTATGTATGATGTTTAATGATGTAATTTGAGGAGGGACTTGCACCAGTTTAGTATACGAAGCTCAACCTCAGACGAAATTCTAAATTTCAAATCTTTATTGGCTTTTACAGCTGTAAGCCTTAAATCATTAAAATCTTTAAAAACTTTTAAACATTGTAATAGTTGCAGTTATAACTTCAAAAAATAACTTATCTCTCCAGTCGGTACATAACGTTAAAATTAAAATACATACATTTTTCCATATAATTATTATTACAACCCGTCGTTATGCATTATGATTCGATTGGGTCAAATCGACGACGCGATCCACGTGATTCGGTCTAAATTAAAACACGTCGTACGTCAACAAGGAGAGATATCTTGTTTGCAGACAGAGTGCGTCTTAATGTTTCCGCATCGCGAAAACCGATGACGAACACTTACGCCGCATTGAGGAGCAAATCACTATTGAGAATCAGTGCGCGAATTCGTGGTCACCTTCGAAAATATCGGGTATTCTTTTGATAACTGTGGCGATCTTCAGAATTATAAAATCTGGCGCACAAGTTCTTCCAGCGATGTTTACCCCCTCGACATACGTCGAATTCCCTCACATTGTTATATCTATTTTGTGGGACAAATTACAATATATATTGTTACTCAACCGTTGGTAATAAACCAACGAGCACAAGTTATTCACGTTTCGTTACCGCCAGGATAAAAATTTACCGCACAACATGCTCGCAAAGACAGGCATGACTACGGCGGCGGCGGCGGGGGCATGCAAAGTTTACGCATTCCACGGGATCACGCTGACATTTCCACGAGAGGTGTCGCTATATTTTATGCGCATAACACGTGAGAAAATACAACACTGCACTAGCCTAATGGTTGACCTGTCACTGTACAAACTATAATCGGATCGAATAATTGAAACGACGATTGCGAATGTAATATTATTATTGTATTATTTTTCTCATAAATATTTATAACATAATGTGTACGAATTATAGAACACTAATGTTCTAGGAACACGAAACATTTTAATCATATGGACCTAGGAGGGGAGGGAAGAGTTGATACAAAGTTATAGAATTGTTCTAGAAGGAAAAAAGCAAAGAAATTATGGGTTTAAACTTTAAAAATAAAATAAAATTAATAAAATACAAAATTTTTTTTCACTGAATATTGGTTTTTCTCGAAAGACAATTTGGATATTAATAATAATTGTTAACCTTTTGTTAAGAAAAATCGTTATAAACAAAAAAATAAATAAATAAAATAAAACAATTGTAAAAATAAAAATAACATTCTTTGTTTGCTTTAAAAAGTAATACAATATAATATAGTGAAATCTTAAAATGGACTGTAACAGGTCCACCTGTGGTTGCTTTTTAATGTTGAAGACTTTGATTTACAGTGCTTAATGCAGTACTTTTTAACGGCGAATACAGGGCCGGGACTTTTCATACTATCGTCCTGGACGAAAAAAAAGTAAGTTTAATATTTGTCACAAATATTATACTTACTTTTTTTTTTATTCGACTAGTATAATCCAGTTTCAGATAGCTAAACTAAGTCCTCATATTAGACAGTCTTATATGTATGCAGAAATCGACAAAAAAAAATACTAAATTAAAATCATCTAGATTGAGTAGAATAAGATGCGAAATGTTTAAACATATATTGCAAATTATATAGTTTGAATGAAAATTAAAATTGTTGAATCTCACTTCAACGTTTTGGTATTGAAATAATAGTTTTGTTACTATGAGAAAATATATTAACATCTTAAATGTGCTTACGTTGTGCTTTATCTTATATTCAGAGAAAAAAATTACAGTAATCGTGATAAAAAAATTGATTACTTTCAATATTTATTACAGATAAATACTTAAAAATTTAACCAACTATGCTTAATGGTTTGGAGTGTTAGGTGGTTGATAGGAGAATAGAATAGAGTATGAGTGTTGCAGAAATGAAAATTTATTGATGAATGAATGAAGTGACAAGAGAAGATAAAATCAGGAAAAAGTATTATACTAACGTAGTATGTAATACTACAGTATTGTGTGTATTCGAGTGTAGTATTGGTGTGGCCGTCGATAGTGAAGAAGATGAGATGAATAAACTGAGATGGTTTGGGCATGAACTCTGAACTGACGATTGTGTATGATAGTTACCTATACAACAATGATCTGCAAATGAAAACTGATCATGGTTTGGTCATCATATAAACCAAACGTATCCAAAATGTGAATCGCGAATAAAGAAATAAAAATAAAAACACGACTTTTCTTCGATTCGAACGTCGTCGCACAAACGATTTTCCCTTTACTACAACATAATCAATGTACAACTTGGTGCGGTTGTATTGCGTCTGAACATGCGGAATTCGTAAGACACCACTACATAGAGCTTCGATTCCATCACGGAATATATATGTTACGGGCAATGTGGAATACCGGGCAAAGTACACTTTGCCCGGTCAATGTGGTCCTGCCCGGGCAATGTGAACCACGGTATTTTCAACACACGCGTACAAAATAGTAGGTAACGAGTATAATATACTAATAGTGTCGTACTATCGTGTGAAGTACAAAAACTCGACTGGTTAGTGGTTAGTCGAAATATCAATTATTGTTCATATTATATTGTTGACTGATTTTATCATTTTATCATTCCGATATGAACATATCACATATTAATATGGGATAACTATGATTCTTAAACAGGCAGTACGATAGATAACAAAAATGTCATTGAATTTAATTTATTAGAAAAATACCATAATGATATTAGTTAATTTTTAGAAATTTAATTTATGAGATAATATAATAATACGATATAATATAATATATAAAATAATGATGTTAATTAATTTTTTTTTCATTCCATCAATATAATATAATGAATCCATAATAATATTATGATTATAATATTATCATTATCCATAATGATATTAGAAAAATACCGTGGTTCACATTGCCCGGGCAGGACCACATTGACCGGGCAAAGTGTACTTTGCCCGGTATTCCACATTGCCCGTAACATATATATATATACATACACACACATGATATTATAATAATAATAATATACACGAAATAATCCTGTGCACATCCCATCAAAGGGAGAGGGGATTAACTCTTAAATTAAGTAGTACACAATAAAGGTGTATTACATGTGAAGTGTAAACGTGGCAACGTCACGAGGAGAACATATTATTGTATACATTTATTATATGCGTAATATATTCAGTGATGTAGTAGTAATTTTTTTAGTGAGTATACGCTTAAGTGTGCTTAATATGTAAAAGTTAACGTAACATATTGCTGCCCACACACACCCCGTTGAAAACAACAAGTAAACCTTTAATGGCGATAACCCCATCAAAAAGTGTTTAAATAAAGTGTTAAAGACTCTAAGACAAATGAAACGCATAATCCTTAACTGTCAAAAAATGTATAAGCAAAAATATTAAAGAGTATATTATTTAAATCTGGTTGAATTAAGATAATAATAGGTCACTATTTTTTTTAATATTATTATGGATCAATATATAGTGAAACAATAACGTACTTAAAAACTTAAAAAAAACTTTAAACTTTAAACAAATATTTTTTGTATGCGTCAATTGTCTTAATACTAGAATTGCGCGACAGGTATACATCAGTAAGTTCGATTTCAGACTTGTCAAAAAACTTACATATTATGCATATTATAATACATTTTATCGGGAAACATATTGGGGATAAATTGTATTTCATTTGAACTAAAGCAGTAGTAACTTAAGTAGAAGTCGCATGATAACGGTGTGAAAACAACATTGAAAATATTATATAGGTAATACATTATAATATTATACGTATCGAATAAATTTAAAGTGCGTGAGATGGAACGTCAAGTATCACGTGGAAAAATGATAGAAACGACAGCAGTACGTGTGTTTCGTAGTATATTTTATGGAAAAAGTCGATCTGTAAAGGTTAAATGAGCCGAACATTATATTTTGTATATATAACCCAGGCACCTATACATTCAGTTATTATATTTTGAAAGAGATGTATTAAAAAAGATCTATGGCCCAATAAAATATGAAACTCACGCACAGGGGAATATAAATGAAGAAAAAACACAGAATTAAAATAATTATTTAATAAACCAAGCATAAAAAAATATGTTATAAGCCAGAAGGCTCGAATGGATCAGGCACATGTGACAAGTAGACAAGAAAATTAAAAAAAAAAAACATGGTAGTAAGAATCTTAATCGGAAAACGGCCACGTGGAAAACCCCAGCAGCGGAGGATAAACAAAGTAGTGAAGGACAATAAAGCGATTGATGAATCCAAGAATTTGAAAAATTCAGAAAATTGAGAAGACTGAAAAAGTTAAGTTGAAGCAGCTAAGAGCCCAAAAGGCTCAAAAAGCAAAAAAAAAAAATTAATTAATGTCATGGAATATATCGATAAAATCCAACAATGTAATATGTAAAGTTAGTATAGAAACATTGTCTTCAATTGAAAAATTATTTTTAATTATGATTTTGGTATAAATTCAACAAAATCACTTAAGCTCGTCGACATCGGACATTTTTCCATTATTCAATGTACCATCCTATACTTGGATTACGGATCAAACAGCACACAGTGTAATGAACAAAATTCTTTTATTGTGAATGCTTTTATTATTTCTTTATTATTTTCTTATTTATTATTGTTTCACAAAATTTAATAGGCGTTCGACATTAATAATGTAATATTTAATCTTCGCGAAATGAGTCGTGACATCCAATATAATAGTATTTATCATAACACAAACTGAAACTCTCCACCAAACAGCGACCTTTATGTACTTTATTTTCCTCTGCTAACCTACGGAAATGTGTCAATTATATACATCTCCTGCATGTCTACGTTCAGGATTTCTACTTGTATAATGTATTTTAACACTTAGTAACACAAGTTATTCAAACATTCACGACCCATTGTTGTATGCGTATCTCACGCTTCAAGTTATTCATAAAAACGTCTTAACGATTAAAAAGTTGTCTCGACGGTGTCTAGCAAGTTGCCGTAGTACCATTGTAGCGGGAATAGTAATTATGTTTCACAAAATTCACGTGCTTGTTAAAATACATTTAAGTTTCAGAAACTCGTAGCATGATAATAAAAATATAAATATAGAGACAGTTATTATAATAACTATATATACATATACTATTCTTTCTGCACAGGAATATATTCAAATACTTAACAGACTAATTTGTAACATAACACTATCGAAAAAAGAATGAAAATTATATACATAAGTAATAAAAAGGGATTACGAACAATACGTTTAAAATAATTTATCTAATATTTAGTAAAAAATTATTTTTTAGTATTAACATATACAACCATTCCCCCATACAAACAGCATACTATATTCACATGTCATATATTCAGGGCCTAAAATGAGAATGACACAAGGGGACTCAGTCCCCCTACCTCTTACAATGCTTATAAAGCGTCTTCTTTAAAATTTCTATATGAATTTACGACATAAATCATAACAGATAATTTAAAGAAAAAAAAATAAGAACTATTATAAGCAAACCCCATTAAGATTATTAAATTGGAGTAATAAACGTTCAGAGCCTATTGGCTATAATCAATGTAACACTGATGCATGTAATAATGAGTATAACAAATATTTATTATTCTCAATTATTCGAGATGAAGTATATTTTAATCATTACAGCAACTTATAGATATAAAACTATGGATAACACGAATACATAGGTGAAAAAAGGAAAATAAATTTGTCTTAGCAGCGAACTGCAATTCGTGCACAAGTATAAATCATTAACCTTTTTTTGTTTGCAAGCCATCATGTATACGTGATTTCATGTATAATACAAATCACACTTCTTTTTTAATTGAAAATTATAGAAGCGCTATATGTATATCAATCTATTTTTATGTGTACATTAGTTAATACGTTTGTCACGTATGGTACACACACACATACTATGATAACACTTGATGGCTTTTATTTATTTAAAAATACACAAATTTATGTTGAATTTAATAATTGATTACTTTTCATCGAGTAATAAATCGACATTAATCACAGTAAAAATCCAATTATAATGGGGTTTACCTTTTTTATTTTACAACGAACGTTTTTCATAGAGAACAAATACGACGTAATTTATTCATAAATATATCGTAATTGTTGTATATTAATATATTGTAATGAAAAAAGTCATGGCTGTCAATGAAAAAAAAAAAAATTAATAATTTATCAATTAAATGCGATTGTAAAGGTTTACTTCATACGTAAAACGAGGTATTTTATAATTTCCGTTCGTATCATGTTATATTGGTCTACGGCAGTGTTTCTCAACCGGCTACAACACGATTGAGCATAAAACACCTTTTTTGCGACACGATTGAGCATAAATTGTCGGCGTATCAAAGGTAATTGAAATACAAAAGAAAACCAACACGATTGAGCATAAAAAACTCTGCAACGTTGCCATTTTCAATTTTGAACTGTATTGTATAAAAACATTTATTTAAATAATTATTGTTAATAACAGTATATATACTTAGATCTTTTTGATAAATTAAATTGATACTCCTTGGTATCTGTTTCCAATATTTAAAAAAAAATAAAAAAACGCACTAAGTATACACGCACTATACACTATACAGGTGATCGAACACTGATATTATTTCTATAATAATTTTGGAATCGTATCTTAATTATCTTATATTTCCCCCCGATGCTAAATGTTTAAAACGTTGTTTTACTCCGGAACTAATTTATTAATCGATAACATTGTCGATAAAGTCGATAAAGCTCACGACTCGCGTCAGATATCATAATAATTGGTGTAATAATACGTAAAAAAATAAATTACAAAATTTCGGCAATGTGAATGTGGCAACATCGCATAAAATATACTATGCTCAATCGTGTTGCTAAAAAGGTCTATGCTCAATCGTTTTATGCTCAATCAAATGGTTACGCGTATGACGGTACGCGTAAAGATGGTACGCGTATCCCTGGGGGTACGTAAGAAGGTATGAGGGGGTACGTGAAAAAAAAAGCGTAATGGCAGAAAAAATTACAATTGGTGTATTTTAAATGGTTTGTAATTTGTGAAATATTTAATAATGTGGCACAGGCCACTAGATTTTATCTTATCGGGTTACGTAACGTTGTTCAATACAACGTCAATCATTTGTCCATTAAAAATCCATCAACCATTTTTATCTTATATAGTTACATCACTCTCTGTTAGTTTGATATAGAAATCTATTCTAATAATTTTATTAGTCTGTCGCTTGCTTTCAGTGTGTCCGTGTCACATACGACGTACATAAAAATCTTTCGTAATTATTATTTTTTGATATTTTATAATATTTTCGACTATTGATCATTGGTTAAAAACTGGTAGCTTTAGTAAAAGGAAAACTACAGAATTAACCGATTCTCAAGACGTGCCGTCATCGGTTACTAATCCAACCGAAGAAAATCCTATGAAAAAATTACCACAGGTTAGTGATACTAAACTTCTTGTTACACTCCCGGTAAAGATAGAAAATATAGTTAAGATTATTTGTCACAAGGATTTTTATTCGTTATGATAGAAAATGTTCCTAGACCTGAATGTGTTGTTTGTGGAGAAGTACGAAGTAGTATGAAGCCTTCACTACTTACTCGTCATTTGAAAACAAAACATTCAGATTTAAAGGACAAAAATGATTGTGGCAAGTCTATGTCAGGTTGTTACTCTGGTCTCCTTGCACGTGTAAAACAGTATCTCCCCTGGTAAAGTGGTCTCATTGTTGCATCCATCGACAAGCTCTCGCATCGAAACCTTTACCTGTTGATTTGAAGGACGTTCTGGATGACTCTTGTAAAATAGTGAATTTCATCAAGTCTCGCCACACGAACTCCAGAATATTCTCAGCTTTGTGCAAAGACATGGGCAGTCTTCGCAAAACCCTCCTTCTTCATACTGAGGTTAGATGGGTATCACGAGGCAAAGTCCTTACTCGTTTGTTTGAACTTAGACATGAATGTCTAATGTTCTTTGAAGACCATCCTTTTCGGCTTCCATTAAAGTTTAATGACCATGAATGGCTTCAAAAACTTGTATATTTATCCGATATCTTTTTGAAATTAAATGATCTAAATTTGACTCTTAAAAACAGTACAACAGTAACAATATTCCAAGTAATCGACTTAATAGAATCTTTTGTTAAAAAGTTAGAGTTTTGAACGTCGTGTATTGAGAATAACCAACCAGAAATTTTTGAAACACAGCACGATTTTCTCTGTGAAACTGACATAAACCTATCGCAAGATAACAAAGCACAAGTTGTTCAACATTTGAATAGACTTAAAGCGGCTTTTAATAAATACTTCCCAAAATGTGAAAAAAGAGACCACTGGATAGCATTCCCTTTCAGTGAAAAATATTTCATATCTGCAGTTTTATCAGTTCGAGAAAAAGAAAAACTTATTGAGCTGAAGACGAATTCTTCACTTGAGGTAATATTTGAAAAAAAATTTCTCATCGCTCTCTGGACTGACGTAAACGAAGAGTATCCTGAGCTTTCAAACAAAGCATTTAATGTTCTGCTGCGGTTCACGAGTACTGTATTGGTGGAGAGGGCCTTTTCGTCGCACACGTACATTAAAAATAAGTATCGTAATAGACTCTCTGTGTGTTCAGATTTACGAGTTTACTTATCATCCGAGGAGCCAGATTTCAAAAAATTATGTGCCAGCAAACAAGCCCAAGGGTCTCATTAAAATTAAATTGTAAAGTTTATATTACTTTATATGGCTAATTAAATTAATTAATAAATATTATTTTCAAATTTTCCATCATCGAACTTATTTCATAATATCTTATTTGTGTAGTGTGTGAATTTATAATAAATTGACATTTGGGGGTACGTAAAGCAATGGTGAGAGGTCAGAATTTTCATTACTAAAATAAAAGCGTTTATTGTATATATATATATATATATATATATATATTATGTAAGTATACATAAGTAGAAGAGAAAACTAAAAGTTACATTTAAAATTTATAGTTATTTCAACTACATTATTATTAAAATTATAAAACCAATAAATATCTTAAAAAATACAATTAAAAATATAAAAATAAACATTAAATTAATCAAATTTGTCATGAAATGTAATAATATTTAAATAAGTTTAAAGTTTCAAATTTATATATTTAATTAATATTTAACATTCATATCATATCAAGTCTTCAAAATGTTTTCCATAAAGAATTACTAGAGGAAAAATATATTCAATTATTTAACAAACTATTTTCTTATGTAAATTAATTTTTAACGAAATGTTGTTTACTAACTTAATAATACATTATTGATTTTTTTTCGGTTGTGTTAGATTTAATTAATGGATTGCACGTGCGTAACTTAATCAACGATACTTGAGTTATAACCATGTTAGTGTCACATTGATATAGTATTTAAAGTTTTAAATGATGAAAATAAAATAAACCCCAAGTGAATAGTTCGAACGAAAACATGTGTAAATAAATAAAATAAAAAAACACTGCCGGAACACTTTTAGTTTTTAGGTCATCGAGAAAATGCGTGAAAAGCCGACGCATCTATGCCGTACACGGTATGAGATTTTTGTTTACGTGCTTATATCGTTGCGTATTTGGGGTGTTGTTCACCCATTGTCTGAAATTTTAATTTATTTTCCAGAACGAAATTTATATCGTTGACTTTCATGAATTGTGGACAGTAAAAAATCATTTAATAAGTATTTAATAATAATGCTTTGCCGTGAATACTGAGTGTGCACTGCACACAGGTCCCAAGCCTCATAATATTATGGGGCCTCAAAAGGCCAAATGCTCAAAAACATATAATAATGAGTTTCAAAATTTTGATTAGCATACAGGCCTCGAGTATACAATTCGTGAACGATAATTATGTGTTTGAAAATACTCTTTACGAAGACAACATTATTAACATGTATCCATTGAACGTATGTTGGTATGGCCTATCCAATTACAGCTGGATTAAAAGTAAAAAAAAAGGACAAAAAAGAGATAATTAATAAAAAAAAAAATACCCCGGTTCATAAATACACTCGGCAGAAACAATTAATTTCAGTCACGACACTTACAATCTCCTCCCACATTTTGTGTATATAGAATATATCAAGATTGCGTATTTTTTTATTAGAGAAAAAAATGGAAAAAAATAAATTAAAATAGTGAGTACTCTCTTCGAGAGATAATAGAGATTGCGTGTGTCTACTCAAAATAAATGTTACAAATCCGATGATGTTCTACCATTCGGTTGATCTATTGATTATTATTTCGATAATTATCATACGTACATACATTGTAATTTGTAAACAACGTATAAAAGTAAAGTGTACTGAATATCGAGACCATTATGAAAGATTAAAAACGTAAAACGGCATTTTTCCATTGTTTGTTTTCACAGAAGATCAACATAACAATTTTGTCCGAGTGTCGACAACTAAAAAAAAAAAAGAAGAAAAAAACTGAAATATACACAAAATATGCTGTCTTTATATGATTGAAACACTTAAACAGAATACATTACAAGATTGTATGATGTTCACAATCATGTAAAAACGTAGTTTTTAACGGTTTTGTTACTTTATTTTTCGTGTATTGTTTTCTTTTCTGCTGGTCTCGAAAACATCAAAAACATCAAAAACGCACAATATTACAATAATATATGTTTAATTGCATATACATATATACATATATATATATTCGATTGATAAATATTCTAATTTGTTATTACACCACAAGAACGAAAATTATTCAGTCGGAGCACCTTATAGTACTAGTAGTATACTACTTCATAGGTTAGGTACCTATAAACACGATAGGACGTAATTTTCGTTTTGTACGCCACGTAAAGCGATATTTATCATGACACGCATTAACGGCCCGTAACAAATTGCAGATAACAGCAAAAATACGAAAGGAAAAAAAAAACGGAAAAAAAGATAAGAAATAAAAATAAGATTAAAAAGTCGATTTTGTACACGAAAAAGTACAGACAAGCAATGGGTTCGATAAAATAACGTGGAATAATAAACAGTACGAATTATGAAAAAATCAGTCTATTTTAAATATATTAATATACTATTATAATTATTATTATAATATATTTTAATATAAAAATATATAATTTATATATATATATATATAAGATTACAAATATTCAGGATCTTCATTATACTGAATCATTTGCAATCACAACATCAATAATTATTTTTTTCCTTTATCTATAATTTTTAATCATTAATATTATTTAATATTATTTCAACAACTTTAAGAATTATAATATTTTTATGCACGTACAAGTACGCTAAACCCACAAATCGTTTGCAATAGTGATGAACCTTGTTGAATTAATATTATGCTGTAGTTTGAATTTTTAATTAATATTTAATTCAATACATCAAAAAAAATTTAAGGATTGAGGAGAGAGATTGAATTCCTCCCAATACGGCTTTCCATCATACGATGAATTAAATATGATGGACGACACGGAAGTATTATATGGCCGCACATAATTTTACGTTTTCTCGGTGTAGATAATGAAAATGAATTGCGTTTGGAAGAGCACTATTAAGTTGGCGGCCACTACAAAACACACATAATATATTATATGACTGCATATTTATTTAAAAGCAGTTTGGCTCACATCTACAGTAGTTAAGTAAGCCGTAAAAATATAAAAAATGACTATATTTCTTCTTTTAATTGTTATATTTTCTCTACTTTCTTATGAGTATATATGTATATTTATATATATATATATATATATATATATATATATATATATATATATATATATATATATATATATATATAGACTGTCGCAGTGAGGGGAAATAGGATAGCTTTTTCTCTCAGTCGAAACGACCACAAAAACCACGTTTTGACTTAAAAAAAAATATCTTCAAAGTTTCATTCAAACTTCTAATATAACTGAGTAACAGGCAAGTAAAAAAATATTCGAGTGGGATATTACAAATTCCAAAATACAACACAATAATAAAATGATGAATGAAAAGAGAAACTGCAATTTGACCGTTCAGTGGGTAACATAAAATCATTTGACCATTGAAGTTATATCATTTTCGTGAATGTATGATTTCAGACGATTGTGTTAAGAATAGCTGTATGACGAGACGTGACGTTTTTTCACTTAATGATACTACTGTACATTTTAAAGCTAGCTGATTTTCTAAATTCTAGAAAATTAAAAACCATTAAATACACGGTAAATTAGACGATCTTAATACCTAACAGTTTAACTACTCGGAATCAGAAATTATTCAAGGCGTCAGGGGGGAAATTAAACTTATTTAGGTACGATGACCAAGTTGCACGTACTACTACAACTTATATATAACTCGGTTTTAAAAAATAAACGTTCGATTTGATTTTCAATGGAATACTACGTTATTTATAAGATTAAAACAAAATATTGTTTAATAAAAAACAATTATTTATTTGTGTATGTAATTCACACATGTTTAGAATAAATACATTTTCTTTGAATATAATACGAAAACGACATTTAGTTTTAATTTTACAGAGTTATTTCACAACTGTTTAACATGGAATATATATGTCCTTTGTTTGGAACTGGCAAGTACTGGCGCCACTAGCTAACATGCGACTTCGTATTTAAATTTTATTATGATAGCTCAATCCATGTACTTCAATGAATGTTCTGTGAAATTCAAAATTAATTTCGTGTAATAAAACGACAATTCTATACGGGAAATAAAATATGTATTTTACCACATTATCCATTACAAATGATAATGACTACGTGATTCAGCCTCAAAACTCTTATATGTAGTTATAAGATGAATAAATATTACATTTACGTCGAAATATAAACATTTCAAGATAAATAAATACTGAAATATTTAATTTAGAAAAGAAAAAAAAAGGCTAAAAAATGATTATTATTTTTCATGAAAATCAAATGTACCGATGAACAGCGGTCATATGGTCCGTTAGCTAATTTTAATAGACATTATAAACTGATAATATTGCCATTGCGGCGTAACACGACGTTACTGAACTGGCAGACATTGATGTTGACTGAAACGGAATTTTCGCATGGTTGTATTTTTATAAATATTATATTATACCGCGGTGCAATAATATTTACAGAACGTAGTTTAATGGTTAGAGGTGTCGAACAAACCCAAGGCTGGATTTAGAAGAGAGCTAAGATGACTACAGCCCAGGAACCTCCACAATTTTGCGATAATCAAATTAGGATACAGAAAAATTATTTTATTAACGTTTTCACATTTTGGATTGAATAACATAGAACTAGATTCGGACATTTAAAAGTTGATTTTTATCTGAATAATAACACATGTATTTACGTTTACTAACGGTGAATGGTGTTTCAGAGTCTAGATAAAAGTTCCATTCGTTTAATTTTAATAACTTCTACATTATTATTTTTATTATTTATTATTTGACAACTTACACTTAAGCTGCTCGTGTGACTCGTATCTTTACAAAGCAAATATAATATTAAGATGGTGTTACTTGTACCCGATTTAATTGTTTTTACGATTACGTATGGTCAAATAAGTAACAGATTGTAACTGCACTTAAATATGATAATAGATGTTGTTTACTGAGTAAATAAACAAAACATTGTACTTATTTACGCCCCTCACAACGCATTCTGCCTACAGACCACTCGCCACACACCTAAATTCACCATTGACCATACCGACGGTGTTCAGCTTTTTCACTTTGTTCGGCGACGGTACGTAACGGTCAATTGAAACATCTCCACGACACAACGCGCGCGACCGCGATCATTTTTCGTACAGCGGGAACTCTGCCGCGCGCGCGGACGAACGCTCAAGATTACATGTACAGGGGTGCGCGGTGATGAACGGCGACTTCAGCGGCTACGCGTGTAACGCAATATATTACACCGCGGCGCAACATTGATGGATCGACCGGCAACACCCGGTCCTCCGGAGAGTTGAACCGTACACGGGACAGACCTCTCACCCGTTTATTTCCCTCTATCCTCGCATGCCCGTGACCCGATCACTTGCCGCTACCGTTCATCAGCTGCGATTAAAAAAAAACCGTGTCGCCGACCTGACCACGGGACCCGAGCGCACCGGTGTTATCGTTATCGAACACGTTATATTGCACTACAATGGATTCGCACAGAAACAATCTAAAGTACCGCGTATTGCAATCGTCGCGCTCGGCCTTGTTCGCAGAATGCATGTTAATTATTTTCCCTTTGCGTTAGAAATTTGGAAACATGTCCGTTTTTGAGATAGATTTATCGGATACTGGAACAATAGATTGTGAGCTGAATTCATTGGACGTTTGTGTCCCCAACACTCGAAAATCGCTGTAATACTGTTAAACGTGTTTGCGTTGTTACTTTACACGCCTGGAACACGGTACGCATGACAAATTGGTCAACAACGCGTTTTGGACTCTCGTCGTTGCCTCGACAATGCCTTAAAAATGACGTGCATCACCCCAGCTCTACCAAAGGTTTTTGTTCGATTACGGTAAAACCAAGGTCGTACATATTCGGAAAATGGTCATACAAATTCATATAAACTTTATACTAAATATTGGTCTGGAAAGTTTGAAAAAATTCCATAAAGAGTGGACTACGTTTATAAATGTACATATCATTTCTAGAATAACCACTTCATAGATAATATGACCGTACGGAAATGTTTAAAAAAGTGCTTGTCAATAATGAAATGGAAATACTACTTAGTGTTTGAAAATCAGTTCGTGCCCCAATACCTGTAACGCGATAAAAATAAAAATAAATCGATCCGGAGGCGTTGAATAATAAATTTAAGATCGAATACTTCAGTATCAACGTTAACTCTCCGCAAATTTTTTAATATCAACATTTAACCATATCGATACGCATGGAGCCGGAGAATCATACGTAACATGGTAATCGTATTCGGTACATTCCCTGATTTAATTTGAGAGCATAGGAAACGCAATATACATGAATTAATGAACTAGTAACAGATAAGTAATAAGTGCCCCGGTGGCTGTGCTCCGATGCAGAAACACGTACTTTTTCTCCGGAGAAGCAAGTCCGACTGCTTGTGTCGCACTAAACACAACCAAAAGGAAGGAAATGTATTTTTAATATGCAATCAAAAACGGAATGAGTTTTTTTTTTTTTGCAAATATTATTCAGTTCACATCCAATTCATAAAAAATTCATGTTAAAAAAAGAACCGGATGGGCCTCGCTCTGCTGTACAGTTAGGGGTGGAGTGCACCTCGCTTATAGGATAGGTCATTATTATAATGGATTTGTTAAATTTGAATGCAATGATAGATATCATTGTATACGAATAACGATTCTGAACGGAGTTCATATGTTTGTCTAGGATATAATACATTGTTATTTATAAACATTGTAAAAAGTATATTTTATTTTGAAACGATAAATATATTTTTCAATTAGGATGGGTTGGCAGTTGCATACAGCGATATAGTTTGTCAGTCTAGAACATTCTACATTTTATTATATTTTACATGTAATTTTTTGTCAATATTCGCTGTTCAAACGCTTTAAAAAAAAAATTATGCCTATGGATTTTAATAATTTTTGAATGACTTTAAGAACTACTTCTGTGGAATCTTCTATTAAATTTTCAAGTATTTTGTACGAGCCAAATTTTTTTTATCACCAATTATAAAAAAAAAAATGTAAAAAAATCGAATATTTTAAATGCCTATAAGTGGCATAAAAATCAATATAATATTTTGAAAAAAATTTGACATAAAGGAAATACCAATCTTAACAACTGGTAGAAATTTCAAAAATCTGCGACTTATACTTTTTGAATTATAAAAAATATTTAAAATCGTTTGAGAATAAATCGCTATTTTATGCAATTTCGTAAATATTTAAATTACAAACAGTCATAAAATTTTTTCCTCTAATTCCGGTAGAAATTTTTTTAAAGATTTTTGAAGAGTAGCTTATAGATAACCTAGTGTTAAAATTTTGAACCTTAAGTATGAACAAAAAAAATTTTATGAATTTTTATCTACAAAATAACTTGCAAATTAACGTGATTTTTACATATTTCGTATAAATTGGAACTTTGAGCACTTATAAAAAAAAATTGTGACTTCCGATTTTAGATTTTTTTTTATCAGTTAAGGAACAACTTATAAGAAACCTTGTATTAAATTTTCAAGATTTTCTGGGCAGCGAAAAAAATTTTATCGTTATTTAAAAAAAAAATACTTAAAAAAATTGAAAATTTCAATTGTCTATAAATAGCTTCATAAAAGTCAAAATACTTTGAAAATTTAATGGTGTATAGAAAACGCTAATCTAAACATTTGGTGAAAATTTCAAGTATTTACATCGATTAGTTTTTGAGTTATAGCAAAATAAAAAATTTGATTATGTCAAAAATTCATCGTTGGTTGGTTTTTCAGCTAAAACCGTTCGCACGTTTTAAATCGTAACTTTTAGCTAAAATCGTCAGCGCGGTAGCGAACGTCATGTATGTATAAACAATGCGATCCGTGTAAGTTATATGAAGATGTGTGTGTAATAATTAATAGATTTATTACAGCGTGAGCGTTACATTAACTACACAAACACACATTCATTACACCCGAATAAAATATAATATAAGTACATATGCATAAATTCGTGCGCGTGTGTGTGTAATAGCAACGGACGTAATAAACGAGACTTAAAGAAAACGTTCGTTTGTCTCGCGACCCTAGGGAAAACTGCACAGCGTTAGGGGTTTAAAAAGACGAACGAGATGAGCAGCGCGTCCAAGTACCGGAGATTATGAAACACCTACGCATTCGAGTGCGCGAAGAGTATACAAGTTTCAGCGAGCATTAATTTGAGCAGAAACGTCCGTTCGGCGAGGAAAAAACCGAATACAAATAAAACGAGATGAAACACGAAAAACGTAGGCGTATACGGAATTTTCTCAAAATATACGATGTTCAAATCATGCACGCACAAACGTGTAACAAATTCTCAAGTTCCGTTCGTACGTTACTATTTTTTTTCGGTGGTACTCCCTTCACCCTGAAAATAATTTGCGAAGAAAAATACAAAATCATTTGCTCAGTAGAGATTTTTAGGGATTATTAACTAACTTTATTGATATCTAGCCACTTATATAAATAACTGATTTCTATTTAATATTTTTGTTGACTTTACAAAAAACGTATAATTATTCATATAAAAATAGAATTTGCAAAAATTAAATTGATTTGATTTGTTTGAATATACGTTTTTGCCTTAATTTGTAGTTAATATCAACTACTCTTTATCTCTAGTAATAACCAATCATAAAAATAAAATAAATTTCACAGTTTTAGTGCGCAGTCAAGCTTCATAAACTAAATTGAAAACATTTTATAGGAACATCACCAATTATAATTATGATATAACGTTGTGCACCGATAAACGGCTGGCAACAACAAATATGATTTTTCGTGCTACAACGATGTTACAAGACACGCGTGCCGATCGCTGGACCCGTTTGATGTTCGTCAACGGTCACCGGCCGTGATTTTCCTTTAACCAGGATAAGAACAAAGTGATAAGATGGCTTTATCCTGGAAACAAATACACATCGCATTACATATGCATTCAACGTTGTTCGGGTGCCATCCCTAGTCCACTCTACTCCCGATAAAAGTTAGTATTTAATCTGTTTTTGAGAAGTAGAACAAGAAATTCGGAAACTGCTGCATATGGACATGTTAAGTGCACGCATGTTAATCGTACGGAAAAAATTAAAACGTGTCAGTTGCGAACAGATTGGAGATGCCAAACTGATAGTGATTTTCACAGTCGGTACGTGTGACCAAGCACGAACTGTTATATCATCATAGACCTGAAACAATGTTTACTGTTAGTAAAAATAAATTCATCAGCGATCAAGTGCAGCTACGTGGTACACGTATCAAATTATTTACTCTATTTTACTCTCTTCGTATGGTAAGAAACGCGATCACGTAACACGTTTATACTATCATCAGGTCCAAGCCGAACGAACCGGGTCGTTTCGGAACTCGTAAACGTCAAGTTTATTGAAATGTTATGTCGATGAAATCTGCGGATAACCCCCCAGAATGTTGATGTTTCCGAAATTAATATCAGGTCGTGCGAAATAATTCAACTCCGAATTTCGATCAAGAGTCTGACTGGATGACATATCAAGTGAATTAATCGAGAGTGACCCGGGAAACCGTTTTTCGCCCCGGAGTCATTATTAGCCATTTGTCATTGATAGCGCAGTGGTGATGGAAAACAACTATCAAGTTTAAGCAATAAATGCGCACGCGTAGCTAATCGTTTTGGTTCACGATTATATTGCACAGCTTCCTGTCCAGCGTACAGTATATGATCTAATATCCGACAGGATATCCAAGTGTACATGACATAAGCATTCACAGGATTTTTAGTAGGGAAGGGATATAAAAATTTGTTAAAAAGTGAGCCATGGGAGCTAAGTATTCGTACCCCATTTCTTATATAAAAACATCATATTATAAATTAAAATATACTGTGTTATTAATTATAATGTTAAAATTCCAAAATTATATAAATTTTAAATCATTTTTTTCGAAAACATGGTTGTGAAGAATGACATTTTGAATTCCATCGAAAATTATTTTTTAAACAAATTAATTTTTTTGTTCTGCACTTTTTTTTTTTTTTATTTATACATATAAAAAACCCTTAATCTGTACACTTTTCATTCTATAGTAGCCACTCATCATCGGTATTTTTATCAATTTTTATACTTATAATGAACTTGGAATAAATATAAATGTCTTATTCGCTATAAATGTATGATCCGAAAATATACGATAAAACATGATGACTAGGCATTAACTGATATCAAAGTTAGAGCGGGTAGATATGATTCGTCGTTCATGCAGTCCGACCAATTTATGTGTGTGTATGTGCGTGCGTGCGTGCGTGCGTGTGTGTGTGTGTTATTTTAGTTTTTAATATTTGTATTTAACTCAAAGCAATAATTATTAAAACAACATACCTCAACATCAAAATCAATTACTAATTGCATTGTCTAATTATCTTTGAGCATTTTTCATAATACCTAGCCAATTTAAAAATCATTTAAATTGCCTGGTGTTTTTTGGCATGATGAATAATGTCGGATTATTTTCGGTAAAACATATATATGTATTCGTGTGTACATAATTATGTGTATATTTTTTTGTACTTGAACAACGTCACATATTATTATCCTGCGAACAAAGTTGTATTGTTGTAAGGTCATCCAATGCATATAAAAACTATGTGGGTACCCTAGTTTTGAACGGTTTACTAATTTTAAGAAAACAACTTGGGTTCGGTGTATAATATTCACGTTGTAAAAAAAAAAAATACCAAACGATACCACACATATACAATGTACATGGAGAATTAACTAGTTACAATAATCCCAGTTTTACATTCGGCTAATTGGATTTGCTGGTTTTCACGTTGTATAGAGGGAGTGGAAGGGTGAAAACAAATTAAAAATAAAATATATTCCTCATGAATACTCGACCATGAGAGATGGACGGTCGTTATTACTAAAAATCACCATCATTTAATTGCAACCGAGTTAGTTAAACATTTTTTTTTTTTTTTTTTGTGAATTCAATGTTTATTGCATAGACACACAATTTATCTAAAATCTTATTAAGAGATTTCAAATTTGTTGCAGTAACTCCGATTACGATTTCCATTTACGATTTATGGAAATAATCAACTAAAATTCTAAAAATCCTAGGATTGCCGTTAAAAAATTGGTCTTTTGTTATTACTAAATAACCGCATTATTAGTTTATGTACAATTTTTTCCAACTTTTTTTAATTTAGTTTCGAAATGACAACTATTTTTCTTACTGTTAGTATTTTATAAACATTTACATAGTAAGAGTGTCACACAAATTTTTCTATCGCCATTTTAAATGCCAGATTCAATCCCACGGTCTATCTAAATGCGATAAGGGGATGAGCAGATTACAAATTACATGGGTTCTAATATTTTAGAAACAGTAAGGTTCCTATTAAATTATTTTTACAATCGATTTTCATCATGAAAGCTTAGAAATTGCCAATTTTTTGTACATATATTGAATTTGTTGATGGAAACCGCTAAAAAAATGTAGCCCTAAAGAAAATTGTATAAAATGAGCTGCAGCAGATCTAACCATATAAACAAAATCCACACGAATAAATATACTTGATTTTATATCCAATCACAAAGTCAAGTTTCGACTTAAATTGAAAAAATATAACGATTACATATTATGATTATAAATGCATTATATAAATTAATAAAATTTGAATCATTAGTTTTAGTAAAATTTTATTTTAAAACGCACCAAACAATAAATTCCATTATATATTATAACTGTTTGTATCAATAATTACTTTAATTATTAAATACTGTAAACCTTAGATATTTTATTTAATGATATCTCATTAATGGTTAACATACGATTTGTGCATCACCGAGTAAGAAGACATAATTATTATTAAATAGATTTTAACAAACGCAATTTTTTATTTTTTTATACATACATATTTATAAATAACTACACCGTACCCACGCTACCTGCTTAATAATATTGAACTTACATAAGTATCATATGTACGGTGGGTTTTAACGTTAAACACTGATTTTCATTGATGTCAAATGTAATCAAGAATAATATGTTATACGTTTGACAGAGTTTTAGTCGAGGTGTATAAAAGTATTTATTTTTTTTTATAAAAACACATATACGGATCGATAACGCATATGCTTGATATTAAAAAATCTTTGTTGCGATCTATTGCTATACAATTGTACACAAATTAATCTGTATCTAATTTATACACATGTATATAATGCGTCCTGAGAGCTTGAAAACTCAATACATCCGGAATGGAATTTAAATATCACATTGGTAATACAATGAAATAGGCAACATTAGTCAATAACTGCATGGAATGTGTAATATGACATTAATCAAATGTAATCGACCGTTTTGTTTGTAAACATACTAAGAATAAATGAATTAATTTGTTAACTCGTTCGGAATTTCTCAAAGAACAAACTTTTGTTGATCATATGAATTTGTCTTCAAAATATTTCCCTCTTGACTTTATTTAGTATGATGTTTTTAAAGTTCAAGTGTTATTTTAAGAATTTTGGACTTATACAATTATTAGTATTAAACGCTCTAAATTTGTTTGCTTTATATTTTAATTTTGATGGTGCTACTATAATATGAGACACGTTTAGTTTCCATGCTATTATCTTTTTTTAAGGTTTTAAGGAAGGAAAATTTTATTCAATTTTTGAAACTCTTTGGACAATATTAATTAACACTTACCACTATCCAAATTTGATAACTAATTTCTAATTATCTTATAATATCCATCATCTTTTAAGTGGATAGTTTAAAGTAATATACTTACTAAGACTCCAACATAGTTGCAACTTGATTAAATAAAAAATTAAATATTTTCTGTATAGTTATTAAAAGGAATATTTACTAATAAGATTTACTAAACAAATGCATTTAGAATAAACGAGTCAATCTAGGATAATTTAGAAAAATTTTAGGCACACTGTATAATACATATCAGCAAGAATAACAATGTATAGTACACTATATAATATAATAAATGATATAAAAAACCAACTAAAAAAAAGAGAAAACTCTGCAAGCGTAATATACATTTCCTGGTTATATTCGTATATGATTTATGTGTTCAACTTGATATATGCGTATTGCCTCAAAGCCGATGTTAAGGTAGAATTAAAGGGTAGGTGGTGAGCTGCAAGGACGACGCCCTACCAAAAGGGCACTCGACTATCGATTTGAGTGCGAAACATTTCAAACTCCAGCCTGAAGATTTTATGCCGACACTTCTTGTAATGTTTTCGAACGAATTTTTCGCATTTATTTATAATATAAATTAGGGATGTCCGTAAAATGACCAATACACAAAATATTTTAAAATACATGAAACATTTTAGTATATTTCAGTACAAAAAAATATGTTTTAAATCAAGTTTAAATAAATGTTAAACCATTTTAACTAACTATAACACTACTAGGTTTGTAGATCACGAAACATGCGATTATTATTGAAATATAAATCAAGGTAGTAGCTTGAACACAATTATTACTTTATGACATTCCCTTATATCTTTTAAAGTTACGGGTATGACTTCTCGTCAACGGAACAATAAATTAAGTTGATGTGAAGTTTAATTTAATTAATTAAATCAATGCATACTAATTCTAGTTTTTACTAACTAATTTCAGTTGAACTTACTGGCCTGTATATTAACATAGTAACTTGAGAGTATCGTTATATTTCTAACTGTTACAATTTAATTTAAGTTCTATAAATTTACCAAGAATATACATTTTTATTTTACTACATTATTTTAAAATGTATTTTTAAAAAATATTAATTTAACTAAACAATAAATAGGATATTTTACATTTCACTTAGTTGAAATTAAGTTTAATCGTATTTATTAATTTGATTTAAACAAGTAAACTTCAATAAGTTCAACAATTTAAATAGCAGTAATGTACAAAAAAATTCTATAAAAATATGTTAAATTTTGAGACAAATATGAATTACCATATTTGATTACATAAATATAAAGCATTTTTTGTCATTGGAATAAAATAGGTTTTTCTCATAGAACAATTCGAAATAAAATCTTATAGTGTCGCGATTGAATGTCTTGTTTGTACTTTTTTTATGATTACAGAAGAATAATTAGAAAATTCATTAGTATAAGCAAAAAAAAAAAAAAAAGAAATAGAGCAATTACATTTACCTTATTTTTCAAAGTCGTTTATATAAAATAACTAAATTATATTAATTTTAATTTATCACTCACAAGTATCTGTTCAAATCAACAATTTTAAAATAAATTAATGGTAAATTATATTTTGGCTCTCCTCTATCTCTCTATCACTCTTTTTATTTCTAACTTTTCAGTAGATTAATTTGTGTAAAAATAAATATTTACTTTAGTATGTAGCACTTTTAATAGCATTAAAAATAAAATAAAATGTACATTTAAACGTTAAACATGGCAATTAGTTTTTGAAAAACTTTTTGTAGGTATTATCCGTGGTGATATTACGGAAGAGGGAGGGAGTCCAAAGGATGGACCCTCTCCCAGTTTCCAAGCTTAGGCTGTGATACATTATTTTTTCGGGATGCTCAGGTTTAAAATGTTACATTATATTTTTTCATTTATATAATCATTACATTTTAAGTAATAAATTACTAATGGGTTCAAAATGTTTGTGTCCAAATATATTATAATATCTACGGGCCTCCCCTAAAACAATTCTAAAAATCACCACTAGGTATTATTAAATAAAAAATTAATTCATTGCATTGATTTAATCACGATGAAAAAAAAAAGACAATCATAACCATTATTAGCTAACGATAACACATATTATATATAGAGTGTCTCGTGGGGATTCACTAATTTTAACTGTCTAATAAAACCAGAAAATCGTCTTGGGACACTCTGCGCACGAGAAATAGGTTATCACTTTACTTATTACAAAAAAAAAAAACCATTAATCATCCACTGGGTTACTATGTAATGTTATATCATTGATCAATAGGTCCTCCGTGTATATGAATATGGTTAAATGAGAAGAGTCCATTTGTGAAAGTGTCAATCAGAACTTGCAACAACGTTATATCAGCAACTGATAATACGATACCTTCTCGTATAAACTATTCGTTATTTCATTGAAAACCGATGACGATGACCTGAGCTCTGTATTCTATAAACTTACTTCGCTTTCGTACACTTTGTAGGCACGACAATTCATTCATTGACGAATTTAGGACTTTTTTCGCATGGATGACTTTCTCTTTCACACTGAAAAACTGTATTGTTGGAAAAAATCTTGGGCAAAATACTTTAGATATAATTTATTATTTAATGAAAATCTAAATATTCTACACAAATATCTGGTAAACATACAGTTTAAAAGTATACGATTATATGATCACTTGATAAGGACTTACACAATTACTTCGATCCATTACACTCTTGAAAGTCAAAAAATTACTAAAAATATATTCAGCTATCATCGTCATTTGACAATATTAATCGATTTTCGATTTTTAAACTTGCATCTCATCAAAAGCAACCGCTAATACTACTGCAGCTAGTATAAAAGCTAAAAATTAGCACTCCTAACCATTGTAATTGCATTTATTACAGATTAGGTTAACAAGTTAAATATACTTCCACTTTACATATTTTTAAAGGGTTTTCCTATTATAAATCTCCTATCATTCATGCTTTAGCGATAAAAATATATTTTTCTGGATACAAATTTATTTATAATATTCGTAGTCTATGGTTGCTGTTGTTTCATGAAGCCCGAACAAATACGAGATTTTGATAAATTAAAACGATCATTATAATAATGTGTCGCACGAAAAGCGAATAACTATATAACCGGAAGAATATAATGTAACAAGACAAGTACTCGCGATAGATGTTAGGATTACATGGGTAGTCATTTATTTTATTTTTTCATTTAAATAGAACGCTAATGATACGAGACACGTATAATTTATTACAAGCGTTCGACGTGCATACGTGGGTAAATGACATTTTTAAAACGGATTAGTTAGAACTTTTTTTCCGAAAAAAATTAATTATTTATTATAACACAGGTTATTCGATCTTTCTCTGGTCCTTTTTGGGATTTATTTTTTATTATCATTCACATTTAGTATACTAAAACCTTATTTACACATATATTATGCTTATACTATTGATCGAAGCAACTTCATAATCACTTCATAAGGTAAAAAAGAACCAATTAAATGATTGTGTTAATATTATTAATTAACATCACCAAACTATATTTATCATTGTAAATTTATGCTACGTACGTTATGTTCTCCATCGAAAACAAAGTAATTTTTTCGGAATAATTCTAAACTAAAACTAATCGTTATGAAAATTGTTAATAATATGTGATCAACTTAAACGAATACTGAAAGTAGGATTGTTTAAAACCAATAATAAAAAACCGTCGGTAACGCCCAGCGATAATGTAAATTGCGATAAGATTCAGTATTATTCTATAAAATAGTTTAATAACTTATTTTTTTCAAATTAGCGGGACAACTATAAAACTCAGTAACCGAAAAAATATCTTTATCGTCAAATGTATGAAAATGTTAGTTACCACTCGAGGAAAAATCCGGTTGCATATTGATTCAAGATCAACGTATTCATTAGACAGTAATATATTTGAAATTTTAAAAGTTTCATACGAAGTGATTAAGGCTACAAATACATACGATAATGGCATATAAACAGTGGCGGCGTGAACTTATTATTTCAATGACGCAGTCGACAATACTCAGCACCTATTGACACTTTTGCGCTATTGAATATTGTGAATTTAATTTATATTCAATCGATTATGTTGAAACAAGTTCCTAATTTCTACTCAACTACAAACGTCAACTTTCAATACTCACCAACCCACCCACCATTTTTTTTCGTGACATATGTGTAAAATGTGCGTAAAATGCAGCTGCGTAAAATTAACTCCGTTCACGCCGCCACTGCATATAGGTAATGTTTATCAAATGTTAACAATTTACGAACTTTGTGGTTGATTATTTCCACGTATCTCAATGTTATAGCTTGTTTCGATTTTTAGTTACAAAACAGTAATATAGAAAGTGAAATAGATGATCGAGAATTTTTTTAATATTTTTTTATCTAATCAAACAGAATCCATCTTGTACAAATGTACGACGCCTCCCACAGCTTCCGGTCACTATCATTTACACTTAACCTAACTCGGCTCATACAGCGTAAAAGAGTTTTTGGAAAGATAATAAAATAACAGCGACAAAAGGCTCCAGAGGCTTTTATCCCAAAGACCTTGCCATCATCAGAAACGTTTGGTGAAATTCTCCGCACACCGAAACGCACTGGAACGAAATCACACACATAAATAGAAGTACATACTTCACAAAGCGTATTATGATAAAATTCATATGAAATTGTAGACTTTCGAAATTTAAAACGTTTTTTGTAAAAATATAGTTCGAGTATTGAAAAATGTCGAACATTCGAAAATTGAACTCATCGACCGAAGTTATGACTGTCAACCTCAATAGGCTAAATCGATTAATACGCATGCTGAGTTTATTATCTGGTAAATCTGATAAATTTTATAATGGAAAAAAAAAATTATTATTTACAATTTAAATGTATCCTGAAATAATAAAGTGATCCTTGTTTTGGTATCAAAAATATACACAAGTTTCTTAGGGCTATGAATTATCGTTCGAAATATTATTCCAAAAAACTAAAAAACTACTACCGAAAAGTATTAAAATTGTTTATATTAAAGATGTAGTATAATTGATCATAGTTAAATTGGTTTCCGTGGTACTAACTGTGTACCAATGAATAGCAAGCGATTGCGATCTCATTTTTCGTGTATTCAAAATAGAAATTCGAGGAAATATATATACTAAGAGCATTTTACAAACAAATGATCTCTGAAAAAAGCAAGCAAATCGACAAGGGTACAAATTATGATAAGATGAAAATAAAACTAATTTTTCGTTTCACTCCTAATCTAAGATTTCGTTACGAAAGAGTTATTTTCTCATTGTAAAATAATGTGTAACGAAATGAAATTGATCGTTTGCTGGTAAGTTATTGACTCGACGACATACATTTTACATACTCTTAATAATATTATTTACAGAAAATAAAACATTGAATGTGATACAATATGATGTACTTGATGAGAACTCGTCGGGTGAATGTGTGTAATGAAGACAGGAGAACAAGGGTGAAATACATCCGGAGAATTGCCGGAGCTATTTGCACGACCATCGTCCTGCGACCAACTACCTTGTAAACGCGTAACAACTACTAAAGCAATAAAAAATACAGCAATATTAATTAGCATTAAACTACAACAGTATACACGAGACATCCGGTGTATCATCTCAAAGTATTAAGTAAAAGACTTGAAAGAGCCTGTCATGCACAACTTGCAGCTCTATAGTATTAAACATAATCCAGCGGAACTGAACCCTGCACACGTTTATTCAACAAAAAGCCGTTCAGTTTCTGATTTCGAACCATTGACCGCATTAGCATATTTTGTGCACCCTGCAGCAATATTGCGATCGCACTCTGCCGAAGAATGAGTACCCGAAAAATTTCCATTTCCGTCAATGTATGTGATACGATAATATTAGAATAGAAACCGAGTCTATAAACAGCTATTATAAATAAGTATCTGAACAAGAATCCGCACGAGCTTTCAAGAAAAGAAATAAAATAGAAAAATACTGATTGTCTTAATCGAACAAGACTCATATCGAAATCTAACGGATTCTTCAATCAAATTTCGATCTAAATTCGACCATAACCAATGAACCGATTATCAGACATACCAATGTTTTTTGTTTTACAAACAATTGCAACAACAATTTCAAAGTGCCTAGTTTAATTTATATATTCATAAAAACACATTTAATGTTCAAAAACATGTACAGTCATTTTGAGCTTAGATAATAAAATATGATCTATGCGTAAAATAAAAATGTTGTAATATAATAGAAATAACATCATAATTATACCAGTACTGTAAATATCATAAGACTGAAAATAAAATTTAAAGAAATTTAACAAGTTCTACGGATAAAACCTATTTTATCCGGATAAAACAAACATCTACATAAATATGTTTATAAATAATGAAAATGTTTACCGATACTATAGACTTAATTGTATTAATTAAGGAAAAACTAATATTAGCACCAAAACAGTACCCTTATCAGATAAAAATTCTCTTGAGAAAAATATATTTAAGAGATCATACCTACCATTCAATCTTTATATATCATCATTATCATGTTGATGATGAATGATTTTGTACCATTCAAATGTCAAAATGGATACAATTTGACCATTATAACTACTATTTTTTCGAACATTTAATAGTTAAGCGTTTACAATACCATAAACTACTAATAGCATTGTAGACAATTTACAAAATAATGTAACTATTTACATATTGATCAGGGACAAGCGGAAAACGCAGCATGCACGATACATATTTTCTCGTTAGATGTACACTTCAATCTAAGAAGTTATTTTAGTGTGCTTTAGGACAAGTGCGTGTAGTGTATAAACGTAACAGGGTTATGAGAAAGTCTCAGGCGAATCCGTTGAGACAACGGAGACTTTTATATAATCGGATTGCCAAGGGAGTATGCGAACAAATGGAAATAATGATAATAATAAACAATTGTGGTAAAACTTGATTCTGATAATGTTATTTCAAAAACGCATAAGTTTAACATCAGGTAGTATTAGAGCATTTCAGTTCGTTAACTTATATTCGTGTAGCATTTGTTTGTTTTTGCACGTTTTTCTTCATGACAAATGGTTTTCGGAGATTTATTTATATGTATTAATTACTTTAATTGGTATACAATAATTAATAATATAATAGAAACACGATGAAGATGATGACCCTGTACTTAAATAATGTACTGTAAATAATTAAGGATGCAAAAGTAACTTCTTACTGGAAACTAAAAACTAAGGTACGAATTTATACGAAAATAAATATATGTATTGGATTAAGTTTTTTTTGAATCTGATGAAAATCTTCTTCGATTCAGATTATTTTTATTAAAACAACATTACTTTTACTTTACATATTTTGCATATTTCATATAAATTTGTAGTTTTATAGTACATATATTTGTTATACTTAATATTTTCACATTCACAGCCACATGATATGGATAAAATAAAGACCGATCGTTATCGTCAAAAATAAAATGATATAATCGTATGCAACATATATAAATATATGAAATATATTAATATAGATAAATTCATATGATAGAGTTGGGCACTAATTTGACAGAATTATGGATACCAATCAGTCAATGTCGTGCATACATGCGGATTATTTTTACATGTATAACTGTCCCAATTCTAGTAATTTTTATTTTAGTAATTTTTTTTTTATTATTCATTCATAATTTTAAATGCCAATTAGGTATCGTTTACAGATGTAGGTAAATTAGCATAAAAACATTTTAAAACCAATGGTCCAATTTTAAATATTTGCGAATACATGATTTAAAATAAAATATTTTCAATTTAATTGTAAGTGCATATTTAAAAATAAATTCATATTTTTTAGCATATTACAGCATATTTAGGAGCGTATTTTGAGGAATTTTTGTGTACATAAATCCGTTCTCTACTAATAATATTGACAAACAACAGGAAAAAAAGGATAGAGCATTTGTTGCAGATGGATTTATCATAAGATAATCTCAGAAATAAAATGAAAAAAAAAAAAAAATGTAAAAAAATTAGCCACTTTATACGGTGGTATATTTGTTATTATCATTCGAATACCGGTACTCAAATACTACCCAATACTGTCGCTCGTTGAGCAAACGAGGTAAAACTTTTCGTTAACAATCAAGATACATAAATATTGGACGCACGATACCTAGTAAGTAACACATATCGGCCGGGTACACCTTTATTAGCTGTGATACTTATGTCGGATTATTATGGAGAGTGTAAAGAACTATTAGTACAGATATTATGTTTAGAACGATTATCACACAAAATTATTCCTGAAAACTAGATAACCGCAGCAACTGTTTAGGCACACAATGGACGTATACACCTATATAAATTTATACTCGAAAATCATGCACAAACGGACGAGTAGGTGAAATCATTGGTCATATCCGAGGCATATATAGAATTTAAAAACTATGAATTAAAAATCAAAAAATTCAACACCGGCGATACGAACAAACCCTTTTGAAATGCACAACGTGGTCCATGGATACTTATACGATATCCACGTGTATGCATTAGACGAAACCAGCTGGTGTTTAACATTATTGCGTACGCACCTAACATTTGGGTAGGTATAAAAAAAAAAACAATAAAAATATGGTGCAACTTACTCTTTTCTCCTGATAACAATTTTAGTATTGTCTCACGTTAAACGTTTAAGACGTAAGAAACACATGTCAAACATTGTTTTTAGTAAAAATATATTATAAAAGTAACACTGCGATTCAAAACTTTATCGAATCAAAAATCATCAATTTAGGATTTTGATTTAAAAGTACCAGAAATATGTTATTAATTATATTAACATTGTTTGTTTATGATAAAGAATGATCGAATTTTGAACACTATTCAAAATTGAACATCTTAGTTTTTTTGTTTCATTAAAGTAATAGCTCGAGTTTATCTTTTTCTCAGTTGATAAAGTTTTGAACTTAAGCGTAAATTGAATATGGATTGAAATAGATTAATAAAGTGTAATATTTTTATATTTTATACGTACGCACGTGTATACTCGTAGTGTGAAACGAAAGTTTACTTCCACTTACACAACATATACAGCTTTTTGTTACTTGTAAGCAATTATAACGTTGTGAATACTTACCTAAAACAAACAAAGAAAAATCATCTTTAATAAATTACGTTATTAGACCAAAAGATTCATTAATATTTGAGTACAGCGTGACACAGGAAAATAAATAGTTTCATGTAATGTAATAATTATGTAATATCAAACAGCGAGTTTTCATAATTTATTTATTTATTTTTCCAACACAATATACTATTTTTACGGTTAAAATAGTATTAAAATGTAGAGACAGATTTACGTATTGTTCATAATGGGTAAAACATTAAGTACAATTCTAAGAGTTATCACGACTTTTATAGTAATTTACATATATACATATATATATATATATATATATATATATATATATATATATATATATATATATATATACAATTATTAATATAGATTAGAGTAAAAAAACTATATATATAAAAATGTAATTCCTTGCCTTTGCACACAAAATTTGTTAGTTTATACATATATTATATTTATACATTATTTAATAATACATATTTGTATGCAAACGATATATATATATATATATATATATATATATATATATATATATATATCTATATATATTGCTATAGCAATGGTCGAAATGGAACACCATAAATGTTTACAAGACAATTCGATGTATTTTCCAAGAAAAAAAACGTGACTACTGCCACGTGTCAATTTCAAGCATGTCTTACCAACATTTGATAAAAAATACAATAAATACATCAATATTCTTTTGGTATTTCTTATTTTAGGTTGTTACTCAAACATATATTTAACCACGAATTCTTTATTTTATTTTTTCGTTTTTGTCGGGAAAAACCACGTGAAGTTTATCCATGTTTTTGACATAGACGTGTCCTTTTTGGTGCATTTTACATTCCGCGAGAAAAAAAAATAATCACATTTTCAATTGCAAACTTACAAAAAACGAAAATATATAAGTTATATACATAAATGTTCATCGTCAAACATGAATAAAAAAATTGAAAAAATTTGTGTTTTTTTAACGAGAAAAAATAATATTGCTCTGTATAATATTATTATGTTACAGGCATTTATAATAAAGTTCACGAGCCACGAGACACTAACAAAACGGGATAAATACGTTTTATCTGATTTGAAAAATCTTTTTTATTATCTTCTAATTTGTACTTATTTTATTGAAAGAATACATTCACTAAATTATAAAGTTTTCCTTTGTGTTTCTATAAATACCGTATTTATATTATGAATAACTGTATACTGTATTAAAATAATATACTAACATTAGAAACATGGTTAGTTTTGAATACTTAAAAAATACTATTTGACAACTTAACTATCTATTGGTAAAATCACCATTGTTGAAATTTATTATTTTCTAATTCAGTTAAATATTCCATATATTTATAAAATAAATATATATAAATGTGTGTATGTTCTCGTATGTATCAATATTCTATTCGTATAATATGTGATGGTATCTATAATCACAGCAGATATACAATGTTTTCATTCAAATGCTATAGGGAATACTGAAATACACATATTTTAATGGTTTTCTAAGTTCTAACCCTTTCAGTGTACACGCATACGTAACACAACATTCACAGGTCAAATCGCATCATAAACGTATACCTAATGAATAAAAAACAATTTTAGAATCATCCGCGTTCCCTATATATATATTATTACCTATATATATATATATATTATTTATATATATATATATATATATATATATATATATATATATATATATATTATTTATATATATATAAATAAATATGTATATATATCACTGAAGATGTTAATTTTTTCAATAGAATGACAACTTTCAGACATCCTCTCATATATTAATTGCTATCGCTATAATTTTCTTATATTAATAACAAATTAGTGAACAATCTGACTGTATACAATGCATATCCTTCGCCGTATAAATCCGGTAAATTTAAATACGTTTAGTTGAATCTCTAAACCGATTACCAGGTGTGATTTGCTTAGTAGATCAAGACGAGTTCCCGTACACCAGCCACCCACGGGAGTGTTAATATGATCTTTATACGAGCCTCGCAAAGCTGATTTTGAGAACTCAAATTCCAATTCACCGCGTTAACAGAATTTCATTTTTGTACTGATGCGTACTGATGCGTAATATCACACATAGAATTACATACGTTAATACAATAATACACACAATATTAACATACAATGAAATGTCGAATTTGATTTGAAACATTGGTATGGTATGATATGGTTAGATATGATGTTGTTGAAAAACGTTACTCGACCGAATAAATATTTAATTAAAAAATGTAACTTAATATTAATAACTATAATTACTATACAATAACTTCTATCGCGCAATACGATTTCATGAAGGTAACGTTGATAAATCGATTAAATTAAAAAAAAATAAAAATACATCACTTGCAAGGAAACTCGAGGTATTCCTAATGTATTAATAACAGCGGTCAATTGTAAGTGGTGACAAGAATTTATAAATGATAATAAAAAAATCAACTGCGTTCTGAACCCGACTATGATGATAAAAATCAAATTACGGATATCGCAGTTACAAAAAGTACGACTGTCACACCGCCATAAACATAATATTATATTTGATGCATTATTGATTTATTTTACTCTTATGACATATATATATGTCTACATAAATTGCGAACAGAATATACTGCAGACGGTGTTATTCACTTATGTTTGGACAACAGCCATTGCCGTTTATTTATGTGTATATTGTTTAGATATACATATACAGTGCAGTTCCGACGAGAAAAAATAAATCGTTCGATTGTTATCTAAATCTACTTTATAAGTTAGACGGTAGATTTTTCATCGACCAGATAGGGTAGTCAAGCGCGTCAACGAACGGCCTTTATTGAATTTTACCACTGCGTCTCATAACAAGAGGTCTCACAATTTTTTTTTTAAAAAACTAAGGTTTCCGAATTCAAAAAAAAAAAAATTCAAGTCCTATAAATCGTATATAAAATTATATTTATATAAATTTATATATTCAATATGGGTCTTCAAAAAACATTATTTTTTCCTTTATTTAGCCAGTCTTCTTGTTACCAGATCATAATAAATATTTCAGTGTCGTAACGAAAAGTTGAATATCTCAAAATTAATCTCTAACATATAACATGCTACTGACCTTTTGGTAAGATTGACAGTGATCGAAGATGAATGATCCATTGACAATATAAAATATATATTGAATTAATATTTACGGTGGTTACAAATATGTTGGTTAAGATTTAAAATAATTATTATTATGATATAATGTAGTATTTATTTATTTTTATAATATATTGGACTGTCTAAATAAAAAATAACATTTTTTAATAAAATCAACATATGATACAGGTTTCCATAAAATAGTTATATACTAAAACAGAAAAAATATAATTCATATTTAGAGTTATAGAAAATAATATGAATTGGTTTATATTTACGACAATAAATATAGTGACCGTTATCGAAAATGTATTTATGTTATAATAATATAATATTATTAAATTTCACAACAATGCATTTGTAGTGTAAGCAGATGGTTATTAAAATGTTTACAAATGCTGTTGACATATATACATTCAAAATAAAATAAAAACAGTAAATCTAAAAAAATTAGATATTTTTTACGAATGGAATTAAATGATTATGGTGGTAATTACTTTAATTTTAATACATGTGAATTTTTAATTTAAATAATTGTGTATGTCTACAATGTAGACTACAATGTAGACAATGTGTACATGTAGAATCTACATGTACTTCTGTGTTTAAAAAAAATCACTTCAAGTGATTCAAAAATGTATACGAAAGTTTATATTTTATTAATTTTATACAAGTTTAAAATCTAAAAGCTACAAGATAATTTAAAAAAATTAGTTTAATTTAATTTTAAATATATGAATGGACAAACCCGTGAATAACAAGTACAAATATAATAAATTAACAGTGATACTAAAAAGATACAAAATTACATTAAGAAGAAAAGAAAAAAAATTACAATTTCAGAGAAAGAGGGATCGCTATTTGTTGTTCGCATGAGATAAATGAAATTAATTTACCAAGTTGTATTATAAATATTATATAAAATAATATTAAATAATGAAAATATTTATGGATATTTTGTATATATTTCATATAACTAAAACATTATGTAATCTGTAAATAGTATTATAATATATAATATATAATATATATAATATAATATAATATAATATAATATAATATAATATAATATAATATAATATAATATAATATAATAGTATATATATAATAGTATATGTTTCATTAATTAGAAATGTTATCTGGGTTACGAAAACTAATAAAGCACCAATCTTGGATAATATAAAATATGACCAATGTTTACCTAAATAGTCGATGAGAAGGGACTAGTAATGAAAATTGTAATTGAAATTGCATTTTTTATCCTGTAACATTAATATTTTGATATATTTCAATTCCAAACGAAACTTGTGTCCAAGTATAATAATTATGGGTAAGAATACCGTTAGAAATCATACTTTTTTCCCTCATACTCTTAATAATATTATTTTATTGTGTAACAGTTGACAATATCAATAGCTATTCTGCTCGCTTGCTTATGTAATGGAAATAATTTATTAAAAAATAAGGATCTAGTAATAATTAGACCAAGTGAAACTTAACATTTTATGATCCTGATAAGTTTTAAGTTATAAAAATGAAAACGTTATTTTTAGAGAAAAATTTTTAAAAACGGTTTGAAAATACAGTAAACTTTTATACATACAATGTTAATATTATAGAGAAATTAATACATCTGATCTGAATTTTTTTAATTAAAAAATGACGTCAACTTATTAAATAATATTTTAAGATATATCTGGATTATGAAAAGTAAAACTAAGTAATGACACTTGTTAACGTTGGATATTTAATTATATTATACCCATTAATAATTACGGCTACACTTATCGTATAATCAACAGAAAAAAGTCGGTAATTCCTATCAAACAAACCCTCATCTCCTTTGTTTTACCCACTTTTTTTTGTTTAAATCGATGACGCCACGGGAACATCTTTCGCATTACTTCCGTGGAATTGTTTTACCCACTAATTTCATATTAAAAGAAAATCCCTGAGAGCATAAAAAATATTTTAATTTATTTGTCTAGATCCAATAAAGGTTAAAAACCAATTCGCAAAATAATTTCAGCACTAAAACACATTACAATATGACTTAAAATAATGCCCATACTGGATAATAAGAATAGATGATTACATTAATAATACTCGCAGGTTAAGTACGTTTTTAACGTTCACGACACACAATTGTAATCACGTCGGGTACTTTTTTATACAAAACTAGACAGTAACGGTGACCAACGGATCCTATGCAGTTATTTATCGGTGGCGACTGCGGCGCATACATAATTATATTACGTAATGCATGCTCGTACACCAGTTGACCGAATAGGTACCTCGTAAAAATGCGGTACAGGTACAGGCACGTACACGCTCTAACCTATCCCTGTGTATAAATATTTCAAATGTATAGTAATCATATAAGACATACGCAAATACGAAAAACGAAAACAATTAAAAATTGCACGCAGCAAAAACCGTCGTAAAATATTCATCTGCGATGCGGTTGTTGTGGTATTACCTTTAATCCCGAGTTATTAAATTTAAACGATCGATTTCGGAGTAATCATAATTTACCTATTTGTTATACCTAACTGTTACATTCGTTATTTACAGTTAACTAAAGTATTAAGCACTAATAAATAGTTCACGTGTTAAGTATGAACAATATTTTATATTATATTTAAATAATATAATACATCATAAATACGATCTCGTCTCCTACACAAGTTTGTACTTAGAAGCAAACTTATTTCGTCGTGTACATTGTCATAGTTTCATTAGTATTGTTATGAAATAATAACAAATTATCACTTTATAAGCTATAGGTATTTTATTTTATTTCAATTATTATAAATTAAATTATATGAAATATGAAATCACAGGTTTCATATTTTACACTCTAGTGGAATATTATAATACACCGTGGATTATTATGGAAATAACAATCAATTGTTGTGTCGATTTTTGTTTTAGCCAAATGGTTTATTTCATTGATTCATTTATTATTATTAATTTTAATCGAAAATACTTATACTAACAGTTCAGGTTAAAATGTTTGATGGAACTTAGTTACAGGTTTCAATTATCGGTATCTGCAGGGGTCTAAACACGATTTCAAACGCTATCACAGGACTTAAACGTCCGATTCTTATGCGATCGATTAATCTGTTGCATTTACTTAGAACGCGCGATATAAGACTAGTCGAACGTCCTCGCCTAGCAATGTATGGTGTACACACACCGTCCACGATGATACGTGATAGGTCAGAGGTTAAGAACACCAAGTCACGTTCAACGATTTGCTGGCCCCTGTAGGTAGACGTGTCTCACGAACGCCGAACCGAATAAAAAAAAAAAAAAAAACATTGCACCCTTTAGTGCATGGTTAGGCAACCATATCAAAGAAAATACATGCACAAGAAATTTTTTTTTGTTTTAAAAATATATTAGAAAACCACAATATGCAAAAAGCCGTTCTGGTTTGAACTACATTTATAGTTATTATTTTTTATTTTTTTTTTTTTTTTTTTTTTTTTAGTAGTGGCACACAGAACTTATATATATGAAGAAAAAATAATCTCTCTACATTAGAGTCGAAAGTTTTCGATCCATGCTATAGTATTAAATATGCGTCATGCACACAGTGATGCGTCTCGTCATTTATTCTTGTTTCATATTTATTCAGTCTCCAGCACCTACTACTGGTCTTAGAACGAAAAGAACCGACGAGATACAAAAACGTAGACACAAACCATATAGCACAAACTCCAATATACTTTTATTTCCTTTTCGGACAACAACAGTTATCATCATCATTTTTATTATTATAACTATGCTCCGATAAAGCTCTGTTGAACTGCTATTTTTGTTTCGCTATGATACACACACACATATGTACATATTGTTTACTCACATTTCAACAAAATACTGCTACACAATTAGTACGAAAACTCATGGTTCGGGATGCGGATCTTTCTATGATCATGTCGGGGGAAAAATTCAATATATCCTATGCAAAAATATTTGTTCAGATACAGAGTTAGTTGGAGAGAGAGAAGTATTTTAACTCCGTGCATCTATTGTTTATTATTGAATACGTCATAAGAATACCCGATAATAGACGGAAAAAAATGTAAATGTGCTTTTCCTTCTGTAAATATATATATATATATATATATTTAATATATTTTATTCGGTAATACATACTCGTACATATCACATCATATACCAGTGATGGTTTAAAAATGTATTCGGACTACGATCGTAGTTTCATGTCACTACTATTTAATGTTATTTTTGTATTATTTGTATGTTACAATCAAACGCAAGAGAAATAATTATTATAATTTGATTAAATTGTATTCATTGCTTATTAAACTATATAAATTATTTTAAACCAAATGGAAAATTTATTTAATTGTAATAAAAAAAAGTGAAATATTTAAAGGAATGTAACTTAGTTCAGTCTTGTATACTACCCAAGTATAAGTTGTATACGTACAACGGGTAATAGTCAAACAGCGATTTTAACCAACGTTTTAACCAACTATTAGAAATTCCTTATTTGTACAGGAATTTGCAGGAATTTTAAATTTTATTTAATTTTCGATTTCTACGGATAAAATAATGGGCCCTGCTAAGGATCACTGAAGAAAAGATGCAATAAAGTATACTATAGAGATAACGTCATCTTGAATAGTTTGACACGTGAAACAAATAGGTCATACCTCTAACAGATTTTCGTGATTTTAAGATTAAAGCTTATGTTTATTTTTTAAAAAAACTTCTTTCTATTCCAGGATTTCCTGAAATTATATAGTTATTTAGCACGTTAATGCGTTCTGGTCAATATGATACGTCAAGATGAATCAGATCCAGTGGCTACTTGCTCGTGACTTCCGAGAGCATTTAAACTAGTAATTTTGTGGCATTTTAATTAGTCTACTATTCGTAAGCCTCCAAGTTGGTGGAGAAAAAAGATAGTACATATTTATACATATATAATCGTAAATATTATACTTTGTAATTCGACGCATTGAGTTTTAATGAGTAAAACCTACAAAAAAAAAAAAAAAACTTCTTTAAAGTTATTCGCAAAGTCGAAAACGTTAAATCACGCAAAATACGAAAAAATAAAAAAAATTCTGTTTTCTAACCTGACTGGAAACACGCTTTTACGATAAATCGTGTTCTACGTGTATACATATCTATAAAGACTACTTTTTTTTTGCATATTTTACTATTGCATGCCACACTAACGAAAATATATTCACTCGTGCCGAAGTCGTAAAATAAGTACGAAAGTTATAAAATAAGATTGAAATATTTTATTACAAAAACATGATGAATTACGATTTCACGTTAATCACATAAAATACCAATCATATTTCGTGTAAACTTAGTGCAACTGATCAAATAAGGATATTTAGTTGATAGAAATTTTATTTAACACGGCCGGTAGTATATTCAGTGCAAGAACGTTTAGTTATTGGCTATCAAATAATAAACGTAAATTCAAGTTTACGGTTTAACGGAGAAAATAATATAAATTATTCATTTATTTAATAGACCCTTGATGAGCATAAACAATGAATTTCTTAACATAAAACGTTGTAAACAGTATTATTGGTAATTTGTTAAATATTCAAAATAATTCACACTTGAAAAGTTGTTTTCTATACGTATTTACTGATTGCACTTGAAACTCGATCGAAAAATTAAAATAAGTATTTCATTTAATTGATAGGTAAATGCAGATATATGCGTAGTTATAATGACTTAGAACTAAATAGATCTTAATAAGTTACAACGAATATTTGTTAAAACTAATTTAATTATGATTGTAAACAACCGTGATTAAACTTATTTTCAAGTTTAGTTTTATGACAAAAAAAACTTATTAGTCGTAGCCAAAAACCGATAATAATGCAACAGATAGTTGTATTTATTATAGTTGATGGACAGACAAGACGAAAAAATTGCATGACAAATTGTAACAGTGAGTCGAATCTATATTTTGTTTCACGATTACAAATTTCAAAAAACTAATAAAAACCGTAGATCTGTACTCGCACGGTAATCTTGGAAAATCTTGGACATAGGAGTGGAAGGGACTACAAATGTTGTCTTATAGACGCAACGAACAATATTGCTATGCTATAACACTCGTAATAATATTACACAACATCGGGCGTACATCAAGACGCAAACGACGCAGCGCAGCGTAGAGAATCGCAGAATAGTTGTATGGAACTTACATTAGGAAATATTAATCAAAAACGTTTGCAATTACAAGGTGTTACTTGACACTAATCGTTTTCTATTTCATTTTCTGTTAGTCAGAAAATTCCGACAACTAATCGAATTCACCGAAACTTAATCTATTTTTTTTTTATTTATTTTTTTTTTTTATGCATATAAAATTACCTCTACACAACTTTTTTACATTTGGTTAACGAATATAGAAATACAAATTCATTGAATTCATGACCAGTATTTGGTTCAGAACTTAGATTTATTAAACTTTCAACTATCGTATTACCGCTGATGGCTGAATGGATGGTGGCACAAAATTACGTAAAACGCTCTTACACTTCGGTAATCATTTTTTTTCCTACGCTGCACTACATCGCCTGCGTCTCAATATGCGCCAGGCCTAACACGCGTCATCCGCGTACAAAATCGGTCACTTGATTGGAGCGAATTTCATAAAACGGTTCGGTTAGGTCAGCACGTGTGGGTGTGGGGAAGGTTAGAGTACGTCGTAAAATGCACATGATTCGTACGTTATTAATATTGCACAATCGCCCGGGTCGTCTCTGGAACCACCTCGAAATCGTACAACACACATGTATACACGTAAACACACACACACACACAAATAATACGATATATATATATATATATATATATATATATATATATATATATATAATATCATCAGCAGCGGGAGCCCATCTTGTATAAGGGCTTATAATACTGACGTATATATAATATAATATATATTATTTCCTTGTCAGGATATCCGTCGCCGGTCCCGAACTGTATATGACATGTGTATGTGTGTGTGAGTGTGCACGTTTTCGACGAAGGAGAGAGAAAAAAACCGTTTTTCCCGATCAATAACATCCAAACGAGTACACATTTACGTCATATTATTATATCTGTCGATTGACCACACTCGCGTTTTGTGTGTGCGGTATGTATAATAAAGATACCGAATTATTGTGACCAGTATTTCACTATTATTTGTTTCGTTTGAATCAATGCATTCAATTATACTATCTACCAATACCTATATATATATATATATATATACATATAATTTATCAACCCACCTAGTTAAATTGTACAAGTAATCAAGTCTTCTATATCTACATGAAAAATTGTATCTGTACATGCTGTACCCATTTAGTATATTGAGCAAAACAATGAAGTACTTGGTACTGGTTTTTCGTTTTCTCTCTTGCTCTTTCACTTTATATGCAATTTTGATTTGAAACAAGAATATTAGCGATAAGAATTTCAAATTTTACGCAATTGTGGGTAAATTAATAATAATTCTACGCTTTAACCATTCATTAAGAT